>OLMO02000262.1:16327391-16379891 GCA_900291935.2 Cassiopea xamachana
TCTGTCTATCTATCTATCTATCTATCTATCTATCTGTGTATCTATCTATCTATCTGTCTATCTATCTATCTATCTATCTATCTATCTATCTATCTATCTATCTGTCTATCTATCTATCTATCTATCTATCTATCTATCTATCTATCTATCTATCTATCTCTGTCTGTCCATCTGTCTGTCTATCTATCTGTCTATCTGTCTCTCTATCTATCTGTATACGTATGTATCTATGCATGAATTTATTTTTGTGTTCACATATGCCCGTATATAATTCTTTGACTATCTTTTTCAGTCTGATCTACTCTTTCATCTTACAAGAAACGATGCTCAATTATCAAAACATCCTCTCGATAAAGATAATTTCTTGGAACTCCATCGGTATGTGTTACTTTTGGCATTTCTCATGATGATATCGTTAGCATTCATGCAGGATGACTACCATACGCATATGGGCATCACGTGCCCTCTGAACGACTTTTGACCGGGTATAGATTGCAGTGGTGAGGTTTAGAGAGTATTGCATGCGATCATTTCTAGGTTGAAGGCTACAATAGATGGAAATTCTTAGAATGTAATGTTGCCTTGTTGTGAGAAGCTTTAGTAAGTTCCGGGAATCTGCTATAGTGAGGCTGGGAGGGGGACTGAATGATTTTTCCTTCATTTTTCACTACTATTTGACAGATTTTTTACTATTTTATTGAAAGACGTTGTTAAGCCCCCTCTCTCTGTTTATATTACGCTCTTTCTACTAACAACCTGCGCTCTGTTCACAGCCATTTGTCTGTTTGAATCCTCTATATTTAAAACCCTACCTCTCCTACCATCTCGCCATCTATCTACGGCGCTTCCTCTGTTTGAAGTCCTCTCTTTGTTTAAAGCTCTCTCCCCATTTAGAGTCCTATCTTTCAGTTTTAAATCTCGCTTTCAATCTCTCTCTGTTTAGAGCCCTCTCTGTTAACGCCCTCTCTCTGTTAAAATACTCTCTCTGCTTAAAACCCTCTTTCTTTTTAGCACCAATTTACAATCCACAATACTCCTTTCTATTCACCTAAAACTTTTTATCATAACAATTATCCTCTCCGTCATTTAGATTCATACTTGAGCAATTGGATGGCCTGTCTTGGCTTACGATAGACACATCGACTGGTAAAAGGGTTTCTCCTTTAGCATCGCATATCTACTTGCTAACCAAGCTTCACGAAACGTTGAAATATTTTGTAACTTAGCGCTAGACGCACACACGATAATGTAGTGAATTTTGTCCTTAAATTATGTTGAATGTACCTTGGACTGCTAATTATGTAAGGATAAAGGTAATGCATCTGGATTCTTGATATCTCTGCCTTTATGGTGATGGTACTATGTGGTACATAGATTGATTCAGCATATACCTCTGTTGAGTTTCATAGGTGGGCTTTACTGTGGTTATTATGAGGTCGAATTTTTTATTTCAAATCGAGGCGAAGATTCGTGTCGGTCAAAGTCCATTGCAATTTTCGATCCATGTTTCTTACAATTCCGTGGTCTGACACATCGGCAAAAACTGAGGTATGTAACTCACTTGATATTTCAGTAAATTTCAGGTTCAGAAAAGAAGACTCAATGTGGTTGCACTTAGGTTAGAAGTAAATTTAACCTCAGTTGAAAGAGTATCTGCCCTGAGCTTTTTCCAACTAAGACGAGTTTTCTCCGCGTTCGGAATGCAACCGAAGTGCCAAAAACATGAATCGAAAATTGCAATTGACTTTGACCGTCATCAATGTAATATTTCGATTTAGCAAGTCCCTTGATTAGTTGACTCAGTACGTCTACGTAAGTAGGTCTCAGAATTCCCTCGACTGATACATGCGGAAGAGACTGAAATATCAGGCCAGTGGCTTCTTCTGGCCTCTACGAAGGAATGAAAATGAAAGACCAACTGTATTGAAAATGGATTACAAAACGAAAGAAAAACTTTCTATGGATTTTTTGTAGCGTTAGCTATATGTTAACGGAGTGCACATGCGATAGCTTCAAAGTCAAACTCTAAAAGATACAGGGTAATTTTGAAGCTGAACCATGCGGCTACAACAAGGTCCCTGGGTATTTAATGGACTACCGTAGAAACTCCAGTTAGCACCGTTAAGGCTTATTAATTTCTTTATTTCTGCATGGTTGCTTATTCGAAGGCAGGGGGTAATTCAAAGGGAGCTTATAGAATTATTGTTTTAGTTGGTCATATCCACAGCACGAAAAAGCGGCAACATTCTTTTAACATACTTAAAAGTTCTTTTTTCGTCCGACACTCATCAGAGTATTAAAACGTCGGATAGTGACCTAAAGGTTAACCGAAATATATATCCAGATGCGGGTAGTGTGATAGGATGCGTCTAATTGGCCCCAAGTGTGACCAATTAGGACCTATTACTATTGTTTACGCTTTTCGTACTGTGGTAAAAGTTCTGTAGTACCAACAGACTTTTGGTCATATCCCAGTCGAAATCTTTTAACTTAAAAGCTATTTCTTTGATAAAAGTTTTTGTTATAAGAAAACAATTATTTTACCTGAGCCTCAATTTTCTTAACTTTTTCCGAAATTGAGCCTGAGCTTTTCTTAAATTTTACTGAAATAAACTGACCAGAATGGTTTGCAATGTCGTTATTAATATTGCATACTCGAATTTGAATTCCATCTGTAAAATTTTGAATGCAATAATGACGAAATATCGATTTTTTTTGGCCAATAAAAACACTAAATTTTGGAAATTGAGACTCGTGAGTTTCTTGAGATTTTCTTAAGATTTTTACCATTTGAGCCTCATTTTCTTATAAACTTTTTTCTTATAAAAAGCATGTACTACAAATTCATTCTTCATCGACTAGTGAATGATTTTTCTTGGGTAGCTTATAATGGACTTATGTAGGCGCATTTGGTTAAAGTAACATATATAGGCTTGGCATCATTCAAGGGAGCTTATCGAAATGTCCTTGCTTTAGGATGGGGGCTAGTTCTAGGGGAAGCAGGGGCGTAGCCAAAGTGATGCGGGGTGCCGCGCCCCCAACATTGAGCTTGTAGGCAAATTCGCAGTACCTCGCTAGTTCTAATCAGCATTTTATAATTACAGAACTCGAGGAAAGTCTTCTTGTCGGCAAACTGGGGTTGTGCACCCTATCAAAAATTTCTTTTGGCTTCGCCCCTGCAAAGGAGAGCTCGTTCAAGGGGGAACATTTTAGGATTTGCGGTATAGACTGTTAGGATTTAGTCAACTAAAAGATGAATCATGGGGAATTTCATGTTCCCTTGTGAACATGTGACTGCAGTGAATCACCGAGAATAATGCTAATGTTTTTCTCGTATCAAAGACTTTGCTGTTTCGTTTCGGATGATTGACGCCATTGTAAAATTAGTATCCGGAAAGATTTATTGTTGGTTTTAGAGTATCTGAAACTAGAGTCCGTTTCATGTAAATGACAGTTTTCCGTAGCAGAAGCTTTTATCTTCTAAATCAATCATTTCAATGATGTTGTCAGATACTAGCAGACAAGCAATTGAAAAGTTAGGCCCACGCTCTCTGTATTGCTCACAGAACTCACACTATGGCTAGAGTTGAATCAAACTATATCGAGCTACCACATCGCGATATTAACATTCAGAATCAAAACTTGTTATATATAAATATAATTATATTATATTGTAAATAATAGTCCTGAAATTATCGTTTTAGGCAATGTTACCTTTTGTAATAGCAATTTTATTTTCAAGCATTTTATGGACATATTAAAATGAATTACATAATACTTTCTTCAGAGTACTTTGGTATTTTAGCAAATTGAGCATAATTTCAACTATGCTAAAAATTGAATCCCGCATTTTCATGTTATTGGTTTGCGGCTCTTTCAGATAATATACCTGCAATCTCTTTGCCTTTCCTCGACCCAAATATACGCACCAAGATTTACCTCCCCCCCCGGCGCCGCCCTTTCCATATTTCGGAGCAGATGGACTTCCCTGTTGATGCATGTGAGAGACTTGAAATCTTTGTACCTACCTGGGAAATATAATTTCAGTGTGTCTGTCTCGTCCTTCCGATAAGATGTAGGAAGCAAGTTAGTGAGATATGTAGAAATCTCGTGACCATCCAGTGATCACTGACTTTTTCCAGTGAATATAAAATGAATATCCTTGTTCATGCTGCTTTGCAAACGTTTTAATTAACACTGTTCTCCCGTCAACTTGCTTCAATTAAACAACCTTGAATATATTTTAGTATCTTAGAAGCGCATCATCAGTAGCTTGTGTTTTTCACAGCTGAAACAATTGTGAGCAAAAGAGCATTTAAATTGCCAAAGTACCCTTGTTTATCTGCTATATATCAAGGCTAGTTTAAGATGTGGTGAGTTAGAAATAACTGCGAGTTTATTAAGTAGTGTAATCGACCCATGGCACGGATTTCCTTCTTCCCTTGCTCGAATTGGACCTACCTTTAAAATTTCCCCCAAAACTGGATAACTAATAACTACGGAGATTGCTATTAAGAATATATGAAGTTGATTAATTTCCGACCCATCTTTCATTTGGCATATTTTCCAAATTATCTTATATTTATCTATTTAACTTATATATTTAAGATATAGTTAAATGTGTGATTATGAAATTCTTCCTAGAAACTTAAGGGTCGTAATCGAATCAATTTTTGAAGTAGAAATTGTTGCCATTTATTACACGTATGTGTTTTTATTTGATATTTCTGTCTCAGATTGGTTCATCACTTCATGGCTTGACCAGCAGATTGTTACTCTCAAGTGCCAAATAAACGGGGGGTCCTAATAGACAGGGGGGTCGGAAAAAATTTGGAAATTTAATACATGGGAGGTAGAAATAAATGGGGGCTGGGATTTGAGAAAAGGCTTTAAATGATTATATAAGGACGTAAAGAACAAAAACAGGTTGTCATAGAGCATACAGCTAAAATATATACAGCAGTACGCTATTTTGCCATTAAAATCGGGCGTAAATAGTACTAACAAAGAGAAAATTAAACGAGGGGTTTGTAAAAATGTGAATTTCCTTATAATTAATAAACGGGGGGTCCTAGTAAGGTCCGGGGGGTTGGAAAAAAAATCGAAAAATTAATATGCGGGGGGACGTTTATTTCGCACCTGAGAGTACACACTTTTATAAGAATACCCAAGCTTTTGCTGAGTCTCCTTAATGTTCTTAAATTTTTTCACTTTTGAGCCTTGGATTATTCTTAAATCATTCTTAAATACCGAAGGTGTAACTACGTTTGAAAATCAGAGGATTATATTCAAATTTGTATTGATGTCTTACTTTATCACAAAGCAAAATAAAAGTGAAGCAGGATAACATATACAGGATTCTTTATGCTCCTTAAACTCCTTAAAAACTCTTTGAAAACTCAGTAAAAACCCCTAAGATTTACTTTACGTTTTTAAGGGCGCTTAAAACTACTTAATTTCGCCAATTTTAGAAAAAAGAATCTCCTTAAAAGCTCTTCATTTCTGATAAATTCTTGGGGGAAACGATTTTCAGCAGAAGATTTGTGTAGAAATCATTTCATGTTTGTGAAGGAAACATGCCAAATATACTCCTCAAAAATTGCTTTTTGGTCCTTAAAAAGTCCTTAAGTTTTACCTACTCACCAGAGCATGAACCCTGAAATATTGCATCGATAGTGGAATCTTAAGTAGTACTAAAACTTAAAAATCCTAGGTCTTGTGGAATCTTGAGCCTTGCATGATTCTGAGACAATATTCATATAAACTTTGTTCTTATAAAAAGGTGTGTATATAAATCGATCAGGACAAGGTAGCATAGTGGTTAGAGCGCATGCCTCCCGTGCGGAAGGGCTACGGCTCGAGTGCGACTCGATGCCCTGTCTAAATGCTCGCTCACTGTTCACCCAACAGCAAATAGGTACCTGGTGGCAACACTGGGGAGATAAAGGCGGTGAGGAATGGAACTGGCCACCATACCTCATGCCGATGGCTCAGGATAAGTGTCCTCTCTAACAGGCACTCCCCTACGTACGAAAGTATGCGGGACTACCTTTACTTTTATACATCGATCAGAATTTAAAGTTATGCAGGGGTGCCGGAACAGAGAAGCAACGGGGGCAGCAACCCCACCTGCCCAAATAAAAAGGGTGCAAAGAGGGTGAGAATGCCCATTTTCCTCAAAAAGTAGATCAAAGACTACTTCAAAGTTGATTCCTGCCATCACAATATTGCGAACTTGGTACAATTTATTTGCCTTCAAGGACTTCGAAATTTAATAGTTTTTGTACAAAGTAGCAAGATGGCCATTTTCGCGCGGTCAAATGGCTACCCTCCACTGAAGGGCGTTCTCTTGAAAAAGGGCGTGGCATATTCCTTAAGCTAAAAGCAGATAAGGAAAGGTTGAAGAGGATAGATTTTATAAAGTATAAGAGGCTGGATTTATATTGCAAGGTTTTGCAGTTTTTATTTTACAAATGTTAAGTTGTAGATCCACACCAGCCATCTTGAGACTGCCATGTTATAAACCGGCGTTGTAAAATAAATTGTTATTAATTTTATGCATAGCGCCCCACGGGAGAAGGCTACCCTCTTGCCTTGGTTTGCTTTCGGCATACCTGAAGTTATGTACAACTGTGGAAACCCTTAGAGAACTACTTGAAACCAGTAACATCTCTCACTGCGAAAAAAATGCCAGTGCCTCCCTAAATTGATGAGAAGCACCACTACACTCTTTTTTTTATAAGAATACCTAATTTTTTTCTGAGCCTCAATATTCTTAAAAATTTTCGGTTTTGAGCCTCAGATTATTCTTAAATTATTCTTAAATTTTTCTTGCTCAACACAAGGTGTAAATTCGCCTTAAGATCAAAGAAACATATTAAATCATTTTTGATGTGTTGATTCACCATAAATCTCAACGAGAACAAACAGAACAAGTCAAAGTACGGTTTTAGTCCAAAAGCATTATTTCAACTCCATCAATATCATCAATGCCAATGTAGTCCTCGCTATCATCTGAAGACGTAACTCTATATTTGGCAAGAGTTCTATTGAAGTACTCGATTTATATATATATATATATATATATATATAGCGTCAGAGTGACAAATGTTTTGTTGTGGGAGGAAACTCTTAATTAAATTTGATTCGATTAACAAAATATTTTAGTTTTGATGAAGGTTGAGCCTGGCAATATTCTTAAATTATTCTTAAATTTTAGCAATTTTGAGCCTCAATATTCTTATAGACTAGACTTTATTCTTATAAAAAAAAGAGTGTAAGGCCTTAACCTTTTAACATGGCTTCAACTAATTGGTTTTTTGAAAGCGCGGTGGTAGCATCAGTCTGTGGTATGGGCTTTCACTATCTGCCTGACGTCAGAGCCATACCTGTGACCATAGAGGTATTGTGTGACGCATCATTCACGTTCCGGAACTTGTAGCATGAGCAATCATGAATTGACGTGGAGATTCCATTTACTGCAAATTATTCTTGCAATATGATGGCTCGTAAGAGGAACTCTCGGGCCCCTATCAGAAGGAGTGCCTCTACAGCAAGTACCCCTCAACTGCCCATTGTCAAGTTTACAGCCGAGCTAGTTACCTGGAGGTGCTCTGTGATTTTCAAAAAGAGGCTTTCCATAACTGGGGAGGGCTCACTGGGAGGGGCCGAGAAAATTTCAAGTACATAGGCTGATATACGCGTGATAAAGGACTTAGTTAGTTCCTACAATATGCTTCACATACTAGTAAAGTTCAGAAGCTGTGAGAAAGTAGTAACCAAATGAGCCTTAATATTATCTGAAGGACCGGAATAAGCACAAAAATCAAATGATAAAAAAGAAAGTAACAAGCAATGGGGTGTAAGAAGTATTGGACCAGATCTCTGGCCGATCCTCGTGACCATTTTTTAAAGCTTGTATCAAGTCCTTGTCGCTCAATTGTCACAACTTGGATGGTTCGACTTTTTCTTTAAGGAAGTATTGATTGGTAATCTTTTGGGAGTTTCAGACCTACTGTCTGCCTCACTTTTACTACACTCTTTTTTCAAATAAAATATATCTTATTGTAATGCAGTCATACACCTCTCTAATGTTAGGCAGTGCATAATTGCCTATTCGCCTTTTCTACTTGTCATAAATAGCACTACGCAGAATAAAAAAGGCAAACGCAACAAAAACTATTACAAGTATTTCTACAAATTGCGCATTTATGAAAAAGAGTAAAATAAATAAGCAGCGATTGAAACTCTTGCTGTTGTTGCTGTTCACTTTATTTTGAGTAGGCTGTTATTATACCTAGCTTATTCAGCTAATTTAGGCCTAATATGCATGCCGCATCTGGGCATGGGACCCCTAGTTTAACATCCCTTCCGAAGGACGTCGGAGTGAGCTGTTTTGGTCGTTCATCTGGAGGTCACCCATCCAGTTTCTGACCGTACACAGCCATGCATAACTTCAGTTAAGCTAATGGAACTGGCTGGGCTGCTTGGCCACTCACCCCTTGGGAGAGGGGTGTCAGACGCTGCCCAATAAATGTATTTTTTGCCTGTGACCTTTTTCTTTAGTTACAGTAGTTCACCAATGGTCATGGGCCCAGTAAATTGCCTTGCAGAAGTACATTGTACTGCCGTTTTTGCCCTGGGAAACGGCAAATATTCAAGGTTGGGAGTGACTCACCCGCCATATCCCCTTAAGTTTCGTCCCTGGTTGGTCCACGGCTTGATTCAGAGGCAGAATGCATAACAGCTTCATCTGGTCACTATATTTATGGACTTCTTGAGTACATATTTTGATGACGTCTTCTTTAAATGTGAGATCTTCCAAAAATAACAACAAGGACACAGATTATTTACTCAAAAATTCCAAGCGTACTCATAGAAAACTTGATAAGTTTAATGCTAGAAAAGGTAGGAGTGAGATCAGGTATGACAGAATGGAATAAAGGCTATAAGGTTCAGATACACTGAAATGTTGGAACATCTTGCAAGGTTCAAGTTTCATCAACGCTTAGAATTTTTTGCATTCTGGTATTATACTGCTTTTAAACTTTTGCAATGTTGATGAAATATTAATTGTTCTGTTTATTATTTTTTGGTTTATGCAGAAGTACGACATGAACAAACATATACTTTTGATTTTCAGGTGAAGCTACGCCTTTGGAATTTGAAAATAATTTAAGAATAATCTTAGGCAGGGGCGTCGTGGCCGGGAGGCAGGGAGCAGGGAGACCATGGCCCTTCAAATTTTTGGATATCGTCAGATTTTCGGAAATTGTAATGCTTCGTCGGAAAATTTTCGGACTCTTGCTGTTAGTAAAGACAAAGGTTTCGAATTTCATCGGAAAATCATTGAACGTGGCCCCTCTACTCTACAGGTGCCACGACGCTCCTGATCTTAGGTTCAAAAGTAATTAAAATCCAGAAGACTGAGGCTGAGCAAAAACTTGGATGTTCTTTTAGAAAGAGGAGTGCATCATGTCTTGATAGCGTGGCTCGTTGTTGCATCTGCGTAATGCTGTTGCAGCTCGCATTCATGTGAATTCTATGAAATGGGTGTTGTTTCCCTAAGGTTCTTTAGAGGACGCGGAAAAGTTAGGAAAGTGCAATTAATATTGGGTAAATAGCTCTTCTAGGTACGAAAAATGCAACTTGCAACAAATCTACTTCCTATAGTACTATTTCATTTGCTCTTTTGCAAAGTGAAAACTGATGAAGTCAGGATTTTGTCAATGAGCAAAAATGTACCTTGATACCGCTTTCATTTTTGAGAAGTAAATTGCTGAATTCGTCTCAATAAAACGATTTATTGCAGACCTTGATAATCTTGTTCATGGATGGTGCCAAGAATTTTCCGAGGGGGGCTGACTCTTCCGACAAGGGGGCTAAAATAGCCCCTTATAGCCCTCCCCTAGCGCTACCCCTGATCTAGTATATATTAATATAAATGCAAGAGTCATCCATTCAAACTTTTGTGCCATGCCCGTAAAACTGGAAACGAAAATATTATGTATACATATGAGCAAATATACTTCCTTGTTGAAGCAAGGTATGCAAGCTGCAGAACTTACAGCTAGGAGGAAGTATGACACATTGTTACGCACAACTGCGAAGGAGCTGTAAAAGTTCGTTAAGAAGCATGCCCAGCTCAACGTAAATAAATGGCGATGGAAGCAAGCGGAAAGAGTGCGTGGGGAACTTTGATTCCAATCAGAAGGATGGCAGATGGAAAGACTGAAGAAGGCAGAGCAACGTTACTCTCAAAGGACACTATAACTATAGGGCGAATGCAGGGTATGAGATTTTAATACTTTCTTCGCTGTAACTCCGTAGAGTGTGTATTCTACGCTGTAGAGCGGTATGGGCACAGCATGTAAATACTTGCAGAATCATAGCGACTATCATGGTCGCATGCAATTTCAATATAATGGATTAGGGAGGTGATACGCAATATTAAACAAGCACACATTATCTGGTTCTGAATTGGTTCCTTGCCAATAGGCTGTATTTATTTGTCTACAATATGATGCTGCTCCATGGAGAGACCGCTTATCTGAAAGCATTAAGATTCAGGAATGCTACCTAACTTCCACTGCCTGCAGTCGTGTTTTCTTATAATATGTTAGTTTTGCAATGTCAGAATTTGAAGTAATTTAACTAAATTCCTCAAAAAGCATAGGAGACTAGATTAGAAAAGCTGAATTGGTGGATGAAAGAGCAGGGTAACATGTCTACTCGTTTTGAAATTTTGAACTGGGCTCTACTGCAATAGGAGAGTAGATTTCCTTGTGCACACTTTGAAACAAAGTATGTCTCATTTGCCTTTCTAATAGGTGGCTTATAGCTGCAGGTTAAAAAGTGGCCATATGTTTGAAATCAGGTAGAACCTCTCTCTCTTTTCCACATGCTCTTTTTCTCATTCCTTTTGTCTTCCTACCTCTTCCTACCTTTTGCAGTCTTCCTGTTCTCTCCCTTTTCCTCCCCTTTATTTTTTTCTAAATATGTCTTTTTCTTGTCTTTGCTTTCTATCCCTCTACTTCACTCTTTTTGGAAATCAAATGTTAATTCAGCTGCATTATAATTACCTGCCTGAGGAAGGTGATGATGGAAATAGGAAAGAGAAAGAGCAGGCTGTAGAATGTAATTAGCTGATTTTTAATTTGCTAGAAAATTAGAATATTAGGGAATATTTGTCAATTTTTATGTGTCTCTATGCAAACAATGTATTTTTGCTCATCAGCATATAAGATACTGAGCTTACTCAATGGCAGTATGCTGTTTATAGTTAATCTTAGCCTTTTTCTGTTTTAGACTGTGATTTGGCACACACAAATAATATGCTGCTTTCTGGACAACATTGCAGACTCTTATTTGGAGCCAAAAATGGCAAAGTGTTTTTATGTGACACTAGGTAAGGCAGAATCTGCAAATGAAACACTTGATAGATTGGCTTACATCTTTTTGTAGGATGGTTTAGTAGTGACATTTGATTAATTGTGATATATATTTTTGTGGAAGTCAACTCTTATGGTCTCCAGTTTGGCTGGGAATGAGTAGTAATAATTGTTTCTTTATTCAGCTATGTTTTCATTGTCATAAATCACCTTTATGTTATTTTCATGTACTCCCCAATTCCAATTTTTTGTATGTATTTGACATAACATGTGGAAATATAGTTGATGCTAAATGTATTGTTTGTTCCATTAGCAAGAATGGTACTCTGTTGAATGCTAAAAGAGTAAAGAATGAAACAGTAAGTCATCTGTGTTGTATTCTGCCTACTCTTGAGTACTGAGTAGTTACCAGCCCCCTCAATTGCTTGTTTTACTAACCCTCCATGCTTATTCCACCCTGCCCCAAATTATGACTGAGGCTTATTCAGTCAAAGCAACATTAATATCCTCTTTTTAAGATTTTCTCATGACATGTGAAGTGAAATGTTAAAAATCTTGTTAAAATATGCATAGCTTCTATATTTCCAATCACCACATTTGTTCCAACCTGCCTTAATTATTAATTTTCAGGAGATTTTCCAACCCCCCTCTATTTATTCCAACCCCCCAATTATCCAGTACTCCAAAGTTTGTAATTTATCTTCAAGTCCATTTAGTTAAAAGCTTTGTGTTGTATTGATTAGTTCATTGCTTCTATGTTATTTTTACAAGAACCCCACTGAAAGAGAAAATATTTGTGTACCCCACTTATTGTGAATAAGACCATTATCTATGAAAATTGTGTATGTGTGCTTGTTCCCCAAGGTCATATGCACCCCCTCTAGCACTGCATTGTGCCCCCCTTGAGGTGCACACTGCACCATTTAAGAAATGCTGGATTAGGAGGAAATGCCTTTCAAGGTTTAAGCATTGCTTTTACTAGTTTTTGTGCTTCTTCATTATTTAATTAATTCTCCACTCTCCCTTTGATTGTTTTATTTTCAAGCATGTAGCCAATTTTGTGCATTTATGATGTGTACTTGAAAACAAGAGTTTTGCTTTAACTGATACTACTTACTTTACTGCATTGCATTTTAAATTGACACTCATTTTCCTTTTAATTCCCAGGTTGAGATATCTGGTAATGCAGTGATCAGGTGTGTTTATAAGAAAAATGATCCTGGTTCTGGTAAGCAATTTTTTATTTTCTTGCCATAGATGACATAATGGCATGCCAGGGTTGCCACCAAGTCAAGGAATTCAAGGAAAACCAGATAATTTATTCCTGAAATGGTAGTGGCAACCCTACGTGCTTTTGTTTCTAAATCTTAATAATGTATCAAAATAGTAGAATATCTGCCAAATCTCAGTTGAATAGCAGGTTTCAAGGTAGAAGGTAGAAATCAAGATTAGTATTGTATACTTGGTGACTGTTTGTAGTTAATATTTTGTTTATGAAATGTCAGATAAATCCTCAAAGTAAATAATTGGCAGTGTACAATGTTGAATACCACTGAACTGGAAAGGATATTATGAATTGTGATTAATTTGTGAATAAAAGGGTTTTTTGAATTGGAATTTATTTGTTGCAATGGAAGGATGGAGTTTTGATATAAAATGTTGAACAGACACTGTAAAACAATAAATGTGATGCATAGTCCAGTATATAAGCCATTCTTTTTTACATCTTTGATAACACTGAAACTCCAAACTGCAAAGAAGTGAGATTTTTAAGAATTTTAAAAGGATTAGACATGCAATACTTGTTAGAAGTATTTGCTGCAGAAAGTTGCTGATAGCTTCTGAGCATTCTGTTGAATACTCTTAAGCTCCTAATCAATGTGAGAATGAGCCAGTATCTAAACATGTACATAATAGATAAAACTTGATCATGTTGAGTTAAAATATGTGTAAGTCTTTAGAAAAGTAACTTTTCAGTAAATATGAATTTGAGGCAAAACATAGCAAATTTCATTGAACTGTGATGTCTGTTAGATGAAATTGCCCTGTAATAAGTAGGGGTCATAGCAGAAGAGCAGTGGTGGGTGACAACTTGTTCCATTGAGTAGAAGATGGCCATAAGCTGACCATATTATCTTCACATCAGTAGGTGCAAAAGCACACCTGGCTCTTGAGTAGTAATGGTTCCTTATGAAAATTTGTTTTCAGCCCATGACAAAGTTCGTCTTGGCAAGAAAAGATTTTGATCAGATTGAGAAATAGGAAATTTATTAAGCAGGAGATCCTAATTAGCTCATAGGGTGGGAGAACTTTCACAACATTATGGAATGTCTCCTCATCTTTATTTGGAACTTAGGAGATTTATAAGAAACTTTACATCATAGATGGCACAAATTTCCATTTTGCTAAGATAGCACCCAAGCATGCTGATTGTTTTATGGCACTTTAATTTCAGATGTAGCTTATCATTTCAAACCACTGAATCATCTTGCACAAAATGAACAAGAAATTCAATTAACGAGCAACACACAAGAGTATAGCCAAGGTAAGCAGACATATTCTACAAAAGTTTATTTCTGCATTGAAAGATACAATCTGAAGACATCTTTTCTTTGCAGGAGTGTTTTAAACAATTTTGCCTCAGATCATACCTTTAGATCATTCTAGCAATTTCAAAGTGCAAAAATTCTAACATTACTTCCTTTACTTTTTAAGACAGCTGGAAGGGCTCTGATAGTTTTGACGAAGGACACAGGAAACGTCGCGCTACTTCAGTAAGTGTTTTATCTTAATATTATTTGTTTAAACAAAGGCAAACTTCCATACTATTTTTTTGGTAGCATAGCACTTCTGCCACGTGGATATTAAGTTAATTGAAGGGCATACATTGCCCTTGTAGTTTTAGTGTATACTACACAGTAAACTTTGGTTGATTTTCTCATATGCAAAATATTTTGAGCTTTGCTAAATTTTAGGCTCTGCTTTCCTTTTTCTGCTCACTATGACTGATGGATTTTGATTCGATGTTTGATAAATGTTTAATCCTTGAAGGCTACAGTCTTGGTACTAGATGATGAAGAGTGTGCCCGGTTTTTTCTCTCTAGAATTACGATGAAGATAGCGCGCCAAAAATGGCAAGAATCGACAGCACCTGTCGCCCAAAGTCTACAGAACAAGAAAAGAATACTACAGTGGATAATGATGTGGAATTGGAAGAAAATCTGACATGTGGTATTTGTCAGGTATGCTTTGAACATTGTTTACCAAGGCCCATGAGATATCGAAACGTAATTTACAGATGAAAGCTATTGGGAGGGAGAGACTTTCTGACATGATGCTTTTAAAAACTGTGGCAGTGAGATCATTGCTGAAACTAGGGAGGGACCAACCATTGTATATATATGCTGTAAGAATGGCTTGACAGGACACCCACGTAGTTTTACTATGGCGCTTGCTTGCACTTAGAGTTATACATAGAGGGGCACGTTGGCTTATTGACTGTGTAGGTGTAAAGGGGCGTGCACACTTTTCTATTGTTCACTTCGCTTTTCCCTCATAGTGTGCGTTCAACCTAAGAATACGCGTGACCTGATGCGTACCGCCGACATTTCTGACTTTTTTAGTCTTGCATTATATGCTTTTCAATCATTCATCTCAATTTAGCATGAAACAACTTTTGCTCTAAGAAAGGGCTAACTTGAATTTTTTGATGGATTTGACACCCTCAACACCGCCCTAATATGGTCCCCTCTATATATGTATGTGTATGAATTTATGAATATTGCTGTTTGTGTGTAGGAATATGTGAATATTACATGTATCTTATATATTTTTAATGTACATCTATGCTGAAAGTCGTCAGGCGAATTTCTCCTACAACGTATGTTAAGTACTTACATTGTTCTCTTTCAGGATATATTTTACGAATGTGTGAGGTTGGTTATTTTCTTTGTTGATGTTATTTTGAGTTTATTTGTAGTCTAATCGCACTTATATTGTATTTATTGCCTGGATGTGTGTCAATGTTTAGACTAGCTATTGCGATGCTTACTGTATATGTTTCATCCTGGATATTCTTATGTTTACTCTGAGATGCTAGATTACTGTAAATTCCCAAATTTAAGCCCCCCAAATATGGGTCCACCTGCAAACTAACCCAAATATCCTTCCGAATATGAACCCCCTAAAATATATGCCCAGGGCTTACATTTGGGATTACGTGTGTATTGTATGATACTGAATGAACATGGAGAGCCTCTATATTTACCTTGTTTTTTTTGTGAAGTTTTAGGCATTAAAGGTTGTTATTAGTCTCTCTAATTGGACACTCAATAGTGAATTTTTTGGCATACTCAAGTCACCTATTAAGCCTAAAGGCCCTCTGAATATAAGCCCTTCTTAATACAGTATAACCCCATCAAAAAAGTGCTTACGAACCTTTATAAGCCCAGGGCTTTTATTCGGAATTTTACAGTATTTAACTACACACAATCTAAGGTATCCTTATCTTCATAGTGGCAGCAACTGCTTTGAGTCATGCCAGTAGTATTTCAATGGATATATTCATATTCATATTCATATTCAGTATCACGCCCTTACCTCATCTCTGAATATCATTCATTTTCAAAAATAGTATGGCACAATACACCAATATCCAAAACTTGAGTGTTACAAAGAATTCAAGAGGCTATTTAACCCTGTAGAATATTTAAATCTACCAAGATTCTGCGATAGATGAATAGTTGCTCACTTTCGTATGTCAAATCACAGCCTAGATGTAGACACAAGAACATTCCGAAATGGTTTAGGTAGGCCTATGAGAGTGTGCAGAAACTGCAAGACGGGCAAAGTTGAAGATGAAATATACTTCTTGTTGACATGTCCTGCTTACAAAGAAATCAGAAAGCAACTTATTAGTGGCAAACTTTACTGAATAGAAATCAGATCAGCTTTAATAAACTGATAAATACACATAACATCGACAACTTAAGGAATCTTACAAATTTCTTAAGAATTTCCTCTCAAAGAAGGGAGAAACTTCTTAAGGCTAGTGCCATGGAATTAGAGCATGTTAGTAGTTAGTGCATCCAAACTATGATAATGTTGCGTTCATAATCTATGTCTTGTTCAGTAATGCTATTGTAATTAGATGTATCATATGTTATGACCCATTTATGGGCTATTCATACTGAATTGATAGAAACATCATTCAATAGCAATCACTATGTCCAATTGACTATGTGCAAGCATAGGCATCAAATCTTGATTGGCTAACAAAGGAATTACCATCGAAGGATTACTGCCAATAATGTTGCGAGAATTCGTTCGAAAATCACATTGGCAGGAATCCTTAGATGGTGATTCCTTTGTTAGCCAATCAAGATATGACGCCTATGCTCTATGTACAACGGACCAGTAATTGTCTATTTCGATCAAAGACTCTAGTTGGTTCCAAATAGGACTATTGCTCTGACTGACTTTTAGGTGGGTTACCAATTCTTTCTGTGCCACTGTCATCATAAGATGGATTGACTGTCTGTACCACCGCAGTTTTGCTGCCTCAACTCCCTTCGCAGGGTTCTGGAAAACCTGGAAAATAGGCCATTTTTACGAATAGTCAGGGAATTTTCTATAATTCTTATCGAAGTCAGGGAAAAGCCAGGGAATACAAGTTATTTTGTCAGCATATCAATGTCATTAATTATTGGCATTGTTGTTTGCAAAGTCATTGTTCTAAATGTTGTCAGTAGATCTGAAATTTATCATTTTTCATTGTGAAATAGCAAGTATTACCTATTGATTAGGCTTTGTTTCCTTTACTTCTTTTTGTAAATATGTGAAAGGGGGTTCAGGGAAAAGTGGGTGTTTTTGACTTCCATTCAGGGAAAAGTCAAGGAATAGTAACGGAATTTTGATTCACGTATTGGGAATGAACCCTGATTCGCTACTTGGTGTTTCGTGAGTGAGCATCCTTCATGTGTCACAACATCCGAAGCATCCCGTTTTGAATCATAAGACCTTCCCATTCAACTAATGAGCTACTTGCTTTGTTCATTTGGAAATGAAATATGTATAAATTTATTTTTATTTTAGTGCACAACCGTGTATGCATTCTTTCTGTGCTGCTTGTTTTTCAAAATGGATGGTAAAATCCAACGAATGCCCGTCTGTAAGTCTCTTGTTTTTAAGAAATTTTATGTCCAGTACTTTGTAGGGTAATTGGTTCTTGTTTTTTGTTGTACTTGCCTATGAAAACAATTTGATGTATTCATTTGATTTTCTCCATTCAATGTGTATCACATATCATGCTGCAATTCTATAAGCTGTTTGCAGAGGGGCATGCTTATGCTTTTATCAGTGGCGGAGTCTTGGAGATGAGAAAGCACTGATCTCCCTTCCCCACACCCCCTCCAATGACAAATTGTGACAAAATTGCATTAATGATGATTTAAATGTAACAATGATCAACAATGATAGTGGATATGCTTTTGCTCTATCCATCCCTAACTCAATGAATATTGAATTGTACGCCACTGGTTGCTATCTATATAAGCTGCTTTAGTTTTTAAAAAATATTGTGCCAATAGATATATATATATATATATATGCTTCTCTCGTTTAGTGCCGTATGGCCGTCGTTCAAGTGGGCAAGAACCATATCGTGAATAATCTTGCAGCTGCATTTCTAAAAAAACATCCAGGTACTCTTCGCACATTCTTGTTTACTCCAATATCTTGATGGATGCTTTTTATAACTTTTCATTGTTAGCAAGGTGCTTTCACTTGGAGATTTTGAAGAACCACGGAAATTATTATACGAACGCGTTAGATGAATAATTCCCCCTCATTTTAGAAGACAATTTTTTGAATCTCTAGATGCTTCATTGTGCTAGTTAAATGCTCTGTCAGCGTTAAATTGATTTTGATTTTGAAATTAAAGTTCGTTTTGCATGTTGCTAGATTATCTTAATAAAATGATTTTAACTAAGCTTCTTTAGAAACTACCAACACCGAGGGATATCTATACCATCGTACAAGTTCTTAAACTTCCTGAAAGATAATTTTCCTTCTTTGATTTACAATATTCCTCGAACTGTCCACTTGTAGAGCGTCATCGGCTGAAAGAAGAACTGACAGAGATGGATAATAATGATCGAATTAAAAATACAGTGGTAAGAGTTGTTACTTAAAAATAATTTTACAGATTCATTTTTGGTGGGAAGGCTGCAGAATCGTGTATGATACTCCATGAAAGAGGGATATACCCCGGCCTAGATAAATATTTATGTGCCTGGGAACCTTAGGCTGTGGAAAAATTTGCCTGAAATTTATTTAAAGAGTTTTAGAAAATATGATATATACTTTTACAGTAACAACTGATTAATTTTTAAGGACTGTTTATTGAAATTAAAGAACCTGCGGGCGTTTTAGGGCTATATATTTGCAGACTAGTGTTACTGTATTGTTAAAACCAAAAGGTTAAATATTACCAAATTAACGAATTCCGACATTAAAATTCATACCCAGCACCAGATAAAAGATAAAAGCACCTTCAAATTTAAAAGTTTTTTTAGTAATTAGACTTATATCAATATGTATTTTAAAATGTGCCTGCTGATGCCTCGTGGCCACAGAATGTGCCTGAGAACCAGGCTCCCAGGTTTCATCGAGGTCTGCATCTACCAGTTTCATCGAAGTAGGCCTAGAGCTGTACAAGATGTAATGGAAGCTACCAAAACGCTATGGTGAAAGTGATGAAAAATCCCATTTTATTCTCACTCTTTTCTTTGTAATACTCAACTTATTAAATACTTCGAAGAATTCTTATATAATTATTGCAGATTTAAATAATCTAACTTAGGTATTTAAGTAAGGCTCTTTAGGGTAAGACTGTAGGAAGTGTTCTTGAGCTCGTGAAAACTATTTTTAAAATTCTGTGGCGCAGAGCCTGAGAAATGCTGTTAATTGTTCTTTTCGCTATCATTATTTTATGTTTTCCATAGAATTTATTATTATAATATTATGATATATTCTCATTCAGAGTATTTACATTTAAGTAGAATTTTTTGCGAAACGTTCTGTTTCGTGACAACTCACTGTTCTATTCTTCAACTCACCCTTTCTGTGTTAATTTCCTTTTGTTTCCCCCCTATCTTTCTCTCTCTTCCCTTTTTTCTTTCGTACACTTTCTCTTTCATTTTTCTCTTCCTTTCTCACTCTCCCCCCTCGCTACCTGTCCCTTTCTCTATCTTTTTCCTCTTCTTTTCTCTTTGGACCTACTATGCCTAGAATGTTGGATTGCGTACTTCTTCAAGTATGGCTTTTACTTTTTCTGTCTATGATCTGATCCGTTTCAATTCCTGTGTGCAGAATAACTTCTTGTGCGGTGCCACTTCCTATCAATGAATGCCGGTCAAGCCTATTTGTCTGCCATTCACTTGTAGTGAATTAACGTGGTATAATTTCATAGTTTTATTGGATTCTGTCTGGTGCAAGAGAGGATAGTTTTTGTAGACATCGTAAGCTATTTGCTCTTTATCAACAGGTTAAACTTAAGAGTCGAAAAGCGCCTCCTGATTTCGATACAAGCGTTGAAGAAGTTGATGAGGACGAGGATGATGATGATGATGATGATGATGAAGATGATGAAGATGATGATGACGTAGTGCCTGTCTTTCCTCACAATCCCGCCCCTCAAATACCGTAGGTCATATTTCAGCCTCGTACTTTGAGACTTTTTAGCTTAAAAGTTTCTTTAAAGTTTCTTATTTTAACGCACTAAATTGCAGTGAAACGTAAATAAAGAATGGGCCTAGCACACTATTAGTATTGCAACAATCAAGACAATCAACGCTATTAGTATTGCAACAATCAAGACAATCAACGCTATTAGTATTGCAACAATCAAGACAATCAACGCTATTAGTATTGCAACAATCAACACAATCAACGCTATTAGTATTGCAACAATCAACACAATCAACGCTATTAGTATGGCGACAATCAACATACACCTTTGCGAGCTAAAGTCTAAAAAAATGTCAAGTTCGCATTGTTTTAGTTCAGCTTTACGTTGAGACAGGTAACGATTTCAATGTGCTATTTGGCAAAAGTTTCTTCGCTCCTTCCTTTTAGTTCTAGAAGTTTCTTAATTGTTAGGGTGTCTAGTACTGGGGTTGCTTATAAACTGGTCTCTTATCAAGAAAAACGTGAAGGGCTTTTCTTTTCAATGAAAGTGAAGCCTGATGAAAATGAAGAAGCATGTTACAACGCGTGCCGACTTTACTGTGAAGCTCAAAGTACTTCAAACTAAAGAGTAGAATATGTGACAGCCTTTTAGACAGCAAACACACTTCTCTTCTTATCCCTTATTGGTACTATTTCTGCACCATATTGTAAGGTTCTCAATTTTGTATCCCCTCTTCTGCTAAAGGCTCGGCCAAACTAGGAAACATTGTCTTATGAAATTGTTGCACAAACGAAAAATATGTTTTCGCGTGTTTCTGTGACACGAAATGAGGGTGGCTAAACTTGTCTGACAAAGTCTGACAACATTTTGTTGTTGCTGCCAGTGTTGATTATTGATGCGAAAAATCAAAGCTAAAATTGATATTAGAGGGTCTAAATGACGAAGAAGAGAAAGCGAAGACGTCTTGCAAAGTAAGACAGTAGTTATGGAACAAGAGGAAATGGGCTTGTTTGACTATATGAAAGAGCTTGCCATAGGAGACACATAAGTTTACATGGAAATGCTTGAAGGTGAAGATTAGTGTTCTTCGGCTTCTGTGGGAATTTCCTGACTGTCTTATTTTGCCGTTATGTTATCACGGAAGCCTAAAACAACCACTGCGCATAAGAATGCACATGGAATTTATCAACATTGAATTGAATTGTCTAGCAACATCATGTCAAACTAGGAAACATTGTCATACAAGATAAAATGTCACACGAAATGTATGATGATCGTCAAACATTCGTATGACAAATTTTTCATCGATTTTAGAAACATTTGCACAACACTAATGTCATATGACAATGCTTCCTAGTTTGACTGGGCCTTTAGATTCATATCGAGCCAAAATGTATATAGTTTTCCATACATTAACATTAATGCTCCGTTCACACTATTCAGTTTTCCAAATTCACCCGTTTACAAGCGACAGTCACAAAGTGTTCTATTTTTCTTGGCGGTGATTGCTTCGGAAAGGTTTGGCCCGCTTCCGTGATGTCGTTTTGAAATCTAATTCGTTTCATTTTTGCTAAAGGAAAACTTGTTGGTTTTTAGGAGTGTTCTCACTAGAGTGTCATCTGTGTAAGTATAATTTTGGTACTTTTGTTATATTTCTAATGTAGTATTCTAGTTAATTTGTGCGGAATGTAATTCCGCATATGTTGGCGAAACGAGCCGGCATTTGTTCACTAGACTTCGGGAACATCTATCTACAGATATAAATTCTAACATCTTTAAACATTTAAGGAGTTCCGATAAATTTAAAAAGGCTTGTAATGACAGCTGCTTCACAATTTTGGACTCAGCTAATACTTACCATCACCTTAAGATTAAAGAGGCTTTATATATTATGTGGGGAAAACCTATTGTAAATAAACAGGTTTAATATTTTGACTTCCTATTAAACTTTTAGTCGCCTCCCCCCCCCCCCTATTTTCTTTATAACGGTTGTCGTTTTTTTTCGAATATCGAATGTATATAGATATAGCTGTTCTAATAATTATACCCTTATATTGTATTAGCAACTGATGACGGATGATGAATGCGAAACATGTATTGTAAAATCAAATGTATAGTTATCTTTAATCGAATTATCTCGAGCTTGATCTCACTGAGAGGCTTTGGAAAAAATTTGCTGCTATAAGAAGCATCTAGAGCGTAGTGGAGACGCTAGCGGCCCTTAGGAATTCAGTAAGATAGGGACTTCATCTTTACATCTTTACATCTTTAACATCTTTAACATCTTTAGCATGAATCAAAAGGAAAGCCTTATCTTTTGAACATCCGTAAGGAACCCCGTTATTGCCTCAAAAAATTGAGGGGCCTTAGGATTTGTCCTAACTCTAATCTGCGGTGGTTACGCCATTGATAAGCATTTCTGTTTAATGGAGTGAATTTTAATTGTGTTTCGTCTTTAAATATTGCTTCATTTTATTCGTTCTGGAAATTATTATTATTATCAAACATTATTGATATTCATTTCCCAATCGATGCTCTATCTTGTCGCAAATACATTTGGCTTGCTCATGTCAAATTCATGATAATTTCATTATATTATGAGAGAAAATATTGTCACTTTGGATTGGCATGTGTTGGGTGAGGGTGGGCCTTGTGCTGGCAAATACAAATTTCTGTTCATTCAGGAACAGGGGACTTAGCAATAACACAAAGTAGCACCACGATCTGGAACTATTTGTATCCAATATTTCAATAGAAGTTGTTTTTTCTGTTTTCTAGAAATCAGAAGGAGGGCTCATCTACGGTGTTTTTTGTTTTAGCTTTTCCCGGCCGCAAACAGCTAGATGCAGGCAGTGTCCAAGTTTTTCTGCTAGCAGCAGCTCCAGTAGTTCATCAAGTGCAGGTGAGATCTATATTGTTTTACATTCTTTTTTGTAAGAATGAACTTTATAAAGTTGTGTATAACTGCTAGCTTTGAATGCACGACTGCCAGCGTCTATAGTTTTATCTCGACTATTTGTTTGCGATTACTTTGCCACTGAGATCAAAGAACAAACTAATGTGCCCGTAGACTGGCGACCCCTTTTATACTACCTCTGTGCTGCCACAACAACCTCCTTTGTCGCTGATTTCGAAAAGGACCAGATCATCTAATCCAGAATTTGATTGACAGGTGTATAGTCGTATAGTCATACACGGTATTAATATGGCCCAACTAGCGACTAATTCATCTATCTACCTATCTCTCCTTATATCTGTATATCAATCTAGCTATCCTATCTATCTATCTATCTATCTATCTATCTATCTATCTATCTATCAATCTATCTATCTATCTATCTATCTATCTATCTATCTATCTATCTATCTATCTATCTATCTATCTATCTATCTATCTATCTATCTATCTATCTATCTATCTATATATCTATATATCTATTTACCTATCTATCCATATATCTG
Organism: Cassiopea xamachana; assembly: GCA_900291935.2. Taxonomy (NCBI): domain Eukaryota; kingdom Metazoa; phylum Cnidaria; class Scyphozoa; order Rhizostomeae; family Cassiopeidae; genus Cassiopea; species Cassiopea xamachana. The sequence continues at coordinate 16,350,933 of OLMO02000262.1, forward strand.
TATATCAATCTATCTATCTATCGATATTTATAGATTAACGTATGCACTCCTTTTATAGGAGTAAAATATATTAGAATATTGAGGCCATAAATCACTTAAATTTAAGAATAATACGAGGCTCAAGCTTCATCAAGACATAATTTTTTGTGTCTTAGTTATAATACTGATTTCAGGTGCACTTTTGCATTATTGATGCAAAATATAAAATCTTGCTTAGTTTTATGATGTAGTGATGTAGTAAACATCAACAAGGATTGAAAGATATTCAATAAAATGTTAGGTGAAGTTACACCTTTGGTATTTAAGAATAATTTCAGAATAATTCTAGGCTCAAAATCAGAAAAATTTAAGAATATTGGGGCTCAGAAAAAGTTTGGTATTTTATAAAAAATTGGAGTGTATTGTAATCGGTAGATAGCTAGATAATATTGTCAAATGATTTACGCATGCGCGACTCGTTGATGGAGAGCCCTAGGGCAAGTGAATGATAATCAAACAAATACAATGGTAGTGCACTTTTTTTTATAAGAAACCACTTTATAAGCAACCTAGTACTAGACAGCCTAAAATCTAAGAAACGTTGAGAACTTCAAGGAAAGAGTGAAGAAACTTTAGACAAACAGCACATTGAAATCGTTACCTGGTTCAACGTAAAGCTTTACCAAAACAATGTAAATATTACATTGCTTTAAAATTTAACTCTTACTGACGCATTTTGTTTGTTATTCGATAAATGGCTTGCTACATTCACCTTCCGCTTACGCTTTCACAGCAATTTAGTTCGCCAAATTAAGAAACTTTAAAGTAACTTTTAGATCTAAAATATGGCCAAAAATTAAGAAACTTCTAGTACTAGGCCTTGTGCAAGGTTTGTTATAAAAAAAGCGTGTACGTTCTGCAAGCTAGTGAAATGGCAGTGATTAGATAATAAAAACAAATTTTTTTCATTTTTTAGCATCCGACAGCTTCACGTGCTCTTTGAATCAAGTTCACATTTACTGCAGTTGCTGCCAGCAGTGTTTTCCGGATCGACGCAACACCGTTCTCTCAATGCAAGCAGGCAATTCTTCAGCATCATCAAGCAATTCAAACATGGAAATCCAATGTAAGATGTCTTTTTGTGAACTAGCTGTGCCTTGACATTTTTTCTTTGCGTACCAGAAAATTTGACAATACTTGGAAATACGGAAGCATTATAGCAGCATACTGATGATTTTGTTTTCCTCCACACCTGTCAGATGGTGAAGCATGTCTCATTCTCTTACGGACATTGAAAGAAAGGAATCCTTTCATTACCGTGCTATAATAGAGTACCAAAGTGATGACGTCATAAAAATATATATATTTATAATTTTTATATTTTGACCGTGTAGAATTAAAGAACACCGTAAAATAAGCATGCTTTGAAAGCATCCAGTATTGAACTCTCCTCTTTCTTTGAGCAGTTGAGTACTGCTTTCTTTTGAACTACTTTCTAATAAAAAAGACGTGTATTTGGTACTTTTATCAACATGTATCCAATGCTACTTTTAACGTAAGTTCTCGTCATAGATGTAAATTCAAGGCTCTGTCATTTGCCAAGTGCATAACTTAAAGAACACTTTATTTCCATCGTTTTAAACAGAGATGTGCCGAGACGCTTTCTGTTGGGGGGGGGGGATGGGAGAGGGTGTTTAGACCATTTGACCAAACTACTGTCACTGTAAAAAGGTCACGGACAACACTAGGACTAGTAAAGTGCAAAATCTTTGGTAGCGTGATCCACTTTCGACCAACTTTCTTTTCAGCAATATTGGGGATGGGGCGTGATGTCCCCCCCCCACGTTTCCCAGTTGACACATCGCTGGTTTTAGTGACATATTCGTAACTTATGACGTCCTTACATAATCAGGGTTTTTACGGTCGTCGTCATCATCATATCATATTTATTCACGAAACCCTATCAGTTATTTCATAGTAATACTATAAACGCAAGTTTTGGATATATTTACATTTAATAGTCGGAGATAGCCAAGGGTCCTTTTTACTTTGGTCAGGGAAAATCAAGGAAACTTGTCATGGTCAAGGAAAAGAGCATTTTTGTACTGTACGTCAGGGAAAGGATTTCATTTTTGACCATCACAGATGTATTTTTTCGCTTACATGTAAAGTTCGTCCTTTTCTACCAAACTAGAATATGACAAACCAACTTTTTAATTTGATCAGTCGAAAAAAGATATTGATTAGTTTGTCATTTACAGTCCCTAGTCAAAAGTATTTTTAACACCGTGCTTCAGGGGTCAAGAGCCAAATCTTGACCTTTCAGGTCAGTCGGAAAGGCTAGTTTTCCAGATAATGCTAGGAGAAAATATGCGTCTTCACAAAAAAGGTTAAGAAACATTTGTGCTGTATAACCAAAAGTCGGGGAAATCTTTTTCAAGAGGTCCGTATAAACCTTGATAATAGTGTGTGAATGGATTCTGATTTTGGAAACCGCAGCTTTTCCAGGAATTTTATGATCTGAACGACGAAGAACAGAGTACTTATATGAAATTCAAAAATAATGCCACGTATTAATTTTTCCCATAGCATCCAGTTTATTTACATCATTGCTTGCACTTAGTGGCCCTCAATTTAAATCATTTTCAAGCTAGAATATATTTTCTAGGCACTTCATGTGGAAGGCTTTTCTGTCATCTCTACTGGGGTTGCAGAAAGCCCGGATGTCTTGGTTGCCTGAACAAATTCAAAGGTATGTAGACATAAAAATCCACTTTGATTTCCGTGACCTGGCTTTTACTGAAACTTTCCTTTCAGCTTGTTGTTAGCTCCTTATGTCATGGGACTAAATACGATGTTTTTCTGCTCTTTGAGGTCATGAGAAATCTCATATATAGAAGTGCTCAGAGTTCAGTAATCGCCAATTTAGTCAAGTGCCATGAGAAGAGAAGATTCGTTTTATTCCCACGCTGAATGCTCTTTTTAGGCTCCTGTGGCTTTCCATAATGGCTGCCCGTTTTATCAAACAGTGCAGTCAGTGGCCACAAAATAGACCTCTTTTGGCGTGGCACTGTTACTACACTGCGTTTCATTCAAGAACCCCTGCACGAGAAAAGGACAAGGGGGCAAAGCCAATCCCCAGGGAACCAAATATATGATTTTGCTATCATTTTATTTATAAATCTTTAAAATGGCAATGAATTCCTTTACGCAAAGGATCACAACTCGCTCCCATTGCCCCCGTAAGTGGAGGCCAAGAGGTGATTGCCCTCGGTACCTACCCCGTTCAGCAGACTTCCTTGATTTCATCCCCACGCCACACGCTTTTTCATACGAAAAAGTTAATAAGAAACTGATGCTCAAATGGCCAAATCTTAGAGAAATCACAAGGCTGAAGTTCCAAAATTAAGTCTTTTTGTTGGCCCAAAATCGATATTACGTCATTGTTACATTCAAAATCTTAAAGATGGAATTCAAATTGAAGTATACATGATGAACAAAGAAAGTATAACGCATTTTAGCAATTTTATTTCAGTAAAAGTTAAGAAAGTTTTAAAAAAGTCTCAGCCTCAATTTCGGGAAAAGTTAAGAAAATTGAGGCTCAGGCCAAATGATGGTTTCTTATTTAAAAAAACGTGTATATCATTCTATTGCAGCTAGTTATGAGCTGTTACTGCAACGAGATATTTTACTTTTTAGATTTTAACTTTGGAGATGCTTGCCTTACAAGAATACTTAACAACAATGAGCATGAATCACATATTTTCAAGGTATGAGCCACCTTCAAATATTATTCGTTCAGTTCAGAATGACTGTGTGAACAAGGGGGCTGTTCAAAAACTACGTACGCTCTTACGAGAGAGGAGTTCCCAACAAAGTGTATAAACTGGAAGGGCCTCCTCTAGAAGAGATAAGCAAAAGATTAAAATATTTTGGCGAGGGGGGAGTGATGGCTTAGAATTGCGTACGCTCAGGGGAAGGGTACCTCCAAACTTACAAAAACATGCAAGGGTAGAGGATCCAGAATTGATTAGTATTGGGCGTAGGTACTTTTTGAATGACCCCAAGGGATCTTAAAGGAGCCTAATGCTTCTTTTGAACTCTAAGTTCTATTATGAAAGCTGTGAAATCTTCATGGGCAACCACTTTTGCAATAATCCTCCTTCTATGTCCTTTAATCTTTGCTTTCTTCTCACTTCTTTCCTTGAACATAAGATCATCAATTGTATTTCCATTTAATGAATAGAATCGTGGAGACTGTGCTAATTCTGCTATCTTCGTTGTACATTTTGATAGAGCAACTTTAGTTGGTATAACTTGAGCAGAATATTTATTGAGAATTGTATGCTCTTATTAACATATTCTCATCTCTAGCATCTTCCTTACTTTCATTATTATCATGTTTTGTGCCTTTTTTAGCAATTGTTGGCCGAGAAGAACATTGATGTAGTTGAGCTTTTGCGGATATGCATTGAAAGGCTTAAAAATAAGGAATATACCGTTTCGTGTAAGTGTTTTTTCTGTCTTTATGAAGCACTACATCTTCCAACTAATCTTCATCGGATGAGCAATTGTATGCTTTCTGTCGGTACTTGTGATATCGTATGTATTACCAGCTTATCAGGCCTTACACTAACTGTAACTATGTTATATATCGTTTATCCTTTACATAGGATGAACATAGCAGATGCTCCAGCTGTTATCTCCGGGTGTATTATATATTTTGATTTCGATATTACACGTAGCTAATTGACATGACTGGACTTATTTTGGTATTTGAACAGTTTTATTTGGAAGTTCTTTCAACAGTTAAGGACCACGGAATCGTTATCGTTTCAACGTGCAAGAGAAATTAAAGAACATTCCTGTTTCGATATCTAGGTTTTGAAATACATGATTATCTCTTTGTGGCAAGACATAGTTATTTAGAGCCACTAGGATTATAGACCTGTCATATTGTGGTATTGGAAGATCATTTCTTTCTCTTACAAGAATGAGTATCAGTGAGGAAGTTCCCACAGAAGATTATAGAGTATATTATTAATATACTGTACCCTACTTGCCTCATTGGCTCTTCAAGAAATCCAATTCTTGAGTTGTAGTTAGTATAAAAAGCTAGCCAAAAGCACTATTTATTATTTCATAGAATGTCTTATTGCATAGGAGGTTAATTAAGATTGCATACGCTTTTTTCGTAGCGAGACCAAACCTCCGTGATAGTGATGTTGTTTGCTTCTCCTGTGGTCTGCGCTATTTCAAAGAACTGGCCTATCAATACCGCGCTCAGATGCCCCGAGAAGAATTACCAAGCGAGGTTACGGCCCGAGGCGACTGTTACTGGGGCCGCAACTGTCGTACACAACAGCACAAGAATGACCATGCCAGGTTCGAATATGTGTTTATTCTATCTCTTATCTTTCCTTCTTTATTCTACCGTATCTTACCTTCTCTTACCTTATCTCACCTTCCCCTTACTTTACCGCCATCGCATAGCTGTTGGCATTGATTCGGAGAGGCAAAGCTTGTTTTAACCCACACCTTGGGGGAGACATCCCGTAGATCCTCAAACAAGCCCCCCTCGAATAAGCCCCAACCCTAGAACCACAAATTTTTGATAAGCCCCCCTCTCGAACAAGCCCCCACCCAAGCATATGACTGTAGCTATTTGAGACTTTCTTGGTGCTGTATAGAATTGCGAAAGAAAAAGCAACCATTAATCAACGAAATATGGGGTTTCATTTCGAAAACACCCTATTGCTTGTATTTGTAGCATGACAAAGTAGATTATTGGTAGAACAGTTTCAAATGGAGGAATATGGCCAACTACCAGAAAAAATTTTAATCCCCCTCGAATAAGCCCCATGCAAAAATCCAAAAAATAGTTAAGCCCCCTGGGGGCTAAGTCAAAAATTTATGTATGCAGTAAACAAGCTCCTAACAGAAAATTGTGCCAATAATCCTTTAAGGGGAGGAGGCCAAAATCATTTCATTGTTTCATTTTTGTGGGGCTTTGCCCCCTTTAGCTATTTAGCCCCTTTAGCCCCCTTATACCTCCTTTAGCTACGTGCCTGCCTTGTCTCACCATGACTTATTTATATTCCCCGCGACCTCTTCTTGCCTAACCTGTTGCCTTGATTTACAATGCCTTGCCTAACCTTCTACTTTTCTTATCTTTGTCTTACCTGACTTTGCCATACATCACTTGATATCTTGTATTTCGATGATTATTGTTGACGTAGGCTCATAGGGTGTGATAGGTGCATCCTCTTCACCAAATTAATCAGTTCTGTCGTGAGAATTCAAGAAGCATGTACATTTATCAAAGTTTCGAATTGGTAGCACCATTGCTTAAAACGAAATTGAATGGCTGAAGAAATTACACTATTAGAGCTGCCGTGGCCTAGAGGTAATGTACTTGACTCAGGCGAACATGGTCCTGGGTTCGAGGCCCACCAGGCCATTGGTGACGTCAGGAAGGGCATCCGATCCTAAATGCTCGTGCCAGAACTAAAGTCCTCTTTGAGGCTCCCTCCAAGCTCTCAGGCATTGGGGGAAACGGAGGTAAAATCGAGTAAAAGAAATTTCACTATTAGCATATTTTGGCTCTTTTTGGTTTCACCTGTAATGTTAATATGAATTGGTAAATGGATACTAAAGGGACCAAAAAGTGCTAATCTATCAATTTGATAGTAATGATAAAAGTCTGGCGTGCGTTTTTGATAAAAAAATAGTTTACTACAAAAGCTACTATCACGATGTGATAACTTTGATTTCCAATGCAAGCTTATGCTTGAAAATTCATGCTTTATTTTTCGCCTAGTTACGGTCTAGAACAGTAACTCCCAGACTGAGTTCCGTGGTTCTTTTGGGGACCGCTACTGGTTTCAGGGGGCTGTGAGTGGAGCGTTTTCTGGTGACATATTGCTCAGTTCGTTGTTTTATTGAGTAGCACGATTGTTTATATTTGTTTTTCGTGAAAGCATATATTTATCATAACTTTTATTTATAAAAGAGAGACCGGCATATAAAAGTTTGATACCACTGGTTTGAAGAGTTTGGAGCTACTGGTCTAGAATCATGTGCGTTACGAAAATCGTGCCAAATAGCTCATGCGTTGTTTGATGGATTACAGATAACTTTTGAATGATTATCAATGAGCCTTTGTTCATTGTTAACTAATTTCTTTTGTTTAATTTCAGGCGTTACAACCACATTTGTGAGCAGACGAGATATGTATAGTTTAGAATGGCTTTTAGAGTATACCACAGGAATAAGACATTTTTGAATTGAGCTATTTTGTAAATTGAGCTATATCTATTTGGTATTTAGTTATTGATTAGCATTTAGATTAATATATTAATATTGTTAATTCTAGAGTCATTTATCCATTTTTCGGTAAAAAGAAAGAAAGAATATTGAGAGACTGAAAACAGCAATTCATCGACCTGTTTCTCTCCAGCGTTTCCCCTTTATAAATTCTGCTTCAAAAGACCCAATTTCTTTAAACCGATGTAATTGTTATCGAGCCTGTGCAATTTTCTGCATTCTATAATGTACAAAATATTAATTGATTTCCATGTTGCCTTCGTCACTATAATTGAATTTTTTACCCAGCATGTATAATATTTAAGCACCCTGTTTTGGCATCTTTGAAGTAGTTTTGTTGGCTCACTAAGCCGTAGAAAAAGAGTTTCATTATGAACTTTGTAAATTATTTTTGGATGGAAATTTTAATTTTTATGCTACCTGTAAATTTTGATTCTGTAGGGATACTTATTGTGTATAACAGTGAAGCTGAGTCGTAGTTAAGGTTTGATATCCATTAGATGTAATGCCCCAATTCTGAAAGCTGTTCATTGACAAATTTTGACATAATTGATTACAGAGGGACAATATGACAGGCCTAGAGCTACACGTTTTTTTTCCATAAGAAACAAACTTTTTTCCTTCAGCCTTAAATATTGCTGATATTTCTTAATATTTTATCAGATAGCCTTAAATGTTGCTTAACTGTCTCTTAAATCCTTTCGACTTCCAATAACAGTATCAACTCAGATTAGGCAGCTGTTCCAAGGATAGGATGGTTAGGTTTTGTGAAGCATGTAATTGGTGCTTTTTTTGTTTTGTTTCTTGTTTGATAAAAATTTTCTTTTAAAAATAGGTTTTTTTAAGTTTCAGCTTAACGTTTCTTATAGCCATGTTTCTTATAAAAAATGACGTGTACTCTGAAAAAGCAGTTGATGATGGATGCTTTTAGACGTTCAATAGTTAATTTAACCATACTTAGTGATCATAGCCAAGCCAGTTGGGTAATTAGCAAGTGGGGTAACTGCCATAAAAATGAAAATTTTTCAGCCGATTTGAAAGGTTTTGTCCGTTAAAATACTTTGACACCGCTCACTGTCAGCACTTTGACAGCACAAGCCCCCAGCATTTTTTCTCTGGTGCTACCACTGCTAGAAAAGCTGATTGAGGACAGCATGTCTGTAACTGAATTCCTCATATTGATAAACAATGCTGAATACTGATTTGCCGAGCAAGTCTTTAGAAGTAGGATATAGCACCCCCATACCCCTTCAAGTTACCCCCTGGCAATAGATATCTCATCTAATTATTTTCGCAACTAACTTAGGATGTACATATAGCATCCTATACTTAGCTCTAGTTAAATGTGAAGTAATTTGAAGTAATTGTGTATGGATAACCAAGATTGATTCGAATATCTCCTGAATTAGGGTCGCCATATTCGTGGTATTATCACAATACGGAATGAGGATAGTTTCCCATTCTACCTGCTGTATGTCATTTCGGAAATGTATTTTATTGTATTTTCTCATATTGCGAGATTCAATTACTTTTTGCTTTTTACTTTTGACACTTCGCCAGGCATTGATTTTCCGAATTCCATACACCAGATAGTGGTCAACCATTCCAGTTTTAATTACATCCGCCTCTGTAATATATTTGGAATATGAGGAAGAGAAATGGTCAATTAATGTATTACTTGTTCTTTACTATCCTAATTCTGTCGTCGTAACAGCAACTCGCGTATAACTTTTGATCAACTGCACGAGTTGGTATTCAGAGTAGATTGACTTGAGCTGTTTGGCATTTGCGTTCTTGCTGCATTTTAAGTCATATATATATATATATATATATATATATATATATATATATATATATATATATATAATCATCATCATCATATATCCTGTCTGATCCAGACATTGATTGCCTCATGACCTTTTTCCATGCTTTTCTGTCTTATGCATCGTGGATAAGAGTGGTTGGGCTTTTACCGAACTGTTGTAGGTATGTTTGTCGTTGTCTCCCTCGTGCTCTTTTTCCAGGTATCAATCCAGTTAGAGATAGGTGCTCCAATTCCTCTTTTCTGATTACATGACCCAAGAATTTCATTTGTCTCATTTTGATCGATTTCAACTATCTTGTATTATAGCCAATTTACCTGAGGACATTTTTATTTGACTTTTTTGCTCATCAGACGCAAAAAGACGGCAATAATTTTCAGTTTGCAAAACATGTTTCGGATATTGCTTTATCCATCTTCAGTTGCTATAATACTAAATTGTTAAATAGAACACACTAATAAACGTCGCAAAATCAATAGAAGGTGTAACGAAAAATGATTCGAATAATCAAGAGAACGATAATTGTTGAAAAGGCTAGAATGCTAAGGAGAAATTGTAGTGCTGGACCTGTTTGTTCAAGTTGGGCCCCTCCCACAAAATATGTAAATCCTCTTTAATTTTTAGTTGATGGAACGTTTTAGCTGAATCTATTACATTAAAGCAGCTCTGATCACAAGAATCTTTACACGTTTTAGAGCTTTGCACGTGTTTGCAGGTGCAGGAATTTTGGAAGAATATACACACACACACACACACACACACACACACACACACACACACACACACACACACACACACACACACACACACACACACTTTATTCTTGACAGTTTGAGAAAAGCAAGTAGGTTAAATATTGAAAGATTATTCTACGTTATCATGGCTAATATATTCTAACGGAGTTCCTTCCTTGTAATTTCTTTCTTCTCTGAAAATCAATGTCCACTAAGGTTGCATTGCATATATTGATGTTATGATGTATACAAGATATACAAATAGTAGAGATTCTGCGTAATCCACAATTTCTTAGCAAAGAGTATTTGCTAGAAACGTTGACCAAATCTCATTCATAGTCTTATTCCTTTCTATTGGGTGAATCAATTTCAATTTGATTCGTGCCATTCTGGAAATGAAGTAAAAAAGATGCCAATGCCATGTTACCTTGAATAACGTATATTTTAATGCCATGGGATAAGAACTTGGAGCACGACTACCTTGTAAGATCGTAAGCTAAGACCACGAGGCACGACTGATTGGCATGACATCAAGGAAAAGCCATGAGGAAAGATCGTTACTAGTCTCTCACTCAACAAAAAGTTTGTGTTATCCACCATTGTGTCGCATTTTTCACTTAGTAGCAAGTACGATCTTGATAAAAACTCACGATTGTAAATAGAGGTCTACACCTGTTATTAAAACAGTGTTGTTTTCTGCAGCTGATTTCAGTTGATGTGTTTGTCGAGAACATGGGACCTTCATGCATAATTTATCATACATTATGAACGACATACATGGGTAGAGATATGCAGCTTGGGTAGGTGGTAGAGACGTTCGGAGGTTACAACGTGGATTGCCGAGCTTTGGACAAAATGATATCATTTTCCTTTTGAGCAGGTAGGTGTATGTTTTCCTTGTATAACCATTGATTTAGTAGAACTCTATGTATCTGTCTTCATCGGTTCTCCAAGTTGGGGGTATCAAAATGCTTTAGGCCGTGGCAAGTTGCTCCTTCGCTTTTGGTGTTTATGAAGAGAAGCGTACGGTACAGTTCAGCCAGTTATTATAGTGGAAACAGAATGAACAGGGAGTTTGGCAAAGAAATCCTAGAAATTCCCAACACGATAAGTAAAACAGCCTCCATGCAGGTACCTCATCTCTATGAGGTGTATGACATTTTGTAAGTTAATTGGTTGTTTATTCATAATACAAATCAGTCGTTGTTACGGAGAGGAAAGATTTCTTACTTGAAAGAGGCCAAGAATCCTAAGAAGGTGTATATAGGTATGACTTTTTTGATTGTTGTATGATATTTTAGCATTTAGGGTAGATATTTCTTTTTCGACGGAGGCAGCCTTCACCTCAAAGGCATACTAAACTTGTTCAAGAAAGCATATGGCTCTTTCATCATTCCCTTCTCCCTATGGAGAAAGCGTGCATAGTTAGCTCGAAATTTCTACTCATCAGGAAATTTGTACAAAACACGGACCATTCTTTAGTTAGTTGATTGTGCAGAAGAGATTTTACATCATTCTATATCACACTGAGCTACAGGAATCCTGAGTGAAATACCGTCGCTTGACCTTACTTCTGTACTAGTACGGAGTAATGAAGTTTCTCACGAAATTGAATGACATTGCCGGAAATACTTCACCAGCATGTTTCTCATTTGAATGCTCAAGCTATAGACTGCTATTATAACGTTGTTGGACAGCAGAGCAGCTAATGCAAGCTCATGAGAATTCTTGTTGCAAACGTATGACGATGTTTACACAGCCATCATGGCATGCTCACTCTATATATCAGAGTCGTGGACAGGAATAATCCATTCTGTAGCTGTACAGGATTTATGAAAGTAGTTTGACAATTCAGCCAAAGCTCAGACGCTTCCATTGGATTATATTTGCATTAACCTATAGCGATTTCCAAATATTGTCAACTTAGGATTTCGGCTGTGTGTGTTATACCAACATTTGCTAGTTTTGTTGCAAAGCAATCTGTTGCCTAAATTATGCCAAGATTAACTAAAGCATGAATACTGTAACGAACGTGTTTTATGTCTGTAAATGCCCCGTGAAGTTTCCCAATTTACATGTTTGCTACTCTAGCAAATATTCAATCGTTTGCCTGTTATTTGGATTAAGAAGCTGAAAGTCATTTTTATTGAACACATCGTAACGTAACAACTTAGCAAATTGATACTCCTTAAGGGCTTTGTTTGGATATGTGTTCACCACAGTTATTCATAAGATTCTCATGTACCTGAACAGTTGGAATAATTAGCAGCCTTTGATGTCAGCAGCTTTGAAAGGTTTATATGTCAAAGATCTAGGCCTCTTACTGAGCAGATATGTTGTTACTGAATAAATATAGTGTTCAATGGTTGGTAACTGTATGACACCACCCTGGTCCAATAAACTGATGACTTCTTGGTGATATTTCTTTTAGTAGCTGACTTTGAGAATTAGTGCTCATACTTCAGTGAGAGCAGACTTAAAATGAAAATGGAAAATGAAAGTATGCTTTCATTTCCTTGACTTTGTCACATGGAAAGTATATATTTGTCATGTTTTGGAGCCTTTGATTGATAGTATCACACCATAGCAAGGATGCCAAGAGCTATCAAGGTCCTACATAACTATTATCAAGTTTTCCCCTGGATTTAATTAACAACTGACAGTTGTGTACATGTGAATTGCTATGTGCAATGCTATAATTAGAATTTGTCTTGTTGTAGGGTACTAGCAGAACAGTAAAAGCAAGAATCTGATTAACCTTAAGGTAAGGTTAATGAATACCTTTGCTAATTTGATGATAGTTGATATCACTATTGCTAAAGTGTAGATTGGGACTGAGAGGAGGGGCCAGGAGACAAATCCTTCTTTCATTTCTTGTGAATGGGCTGAGCCTTCTTCACTTTTTCTGGGTAATTTTGAGATGATAAATATGAAAAATCTATTGAAGATTGCCAAGTGTATGCTAGTAATTTCATCTGCTGTGTCTATCTAGAAAGGGCATATCTCTTTTTTTCAAAGAAGGTGTTTCCCTATTATCTAAATGGTGTTGTTCCTGAGAGTTTCTTCTTGGAGATTGAGCTCCCTGACCACTAGTCATCTCTGCTACTGATTCGTAGCAGCTGGTGCCACCATTTGCTATTTAAGCACCTCTTCCTCTTCACTTGGCTCTAAAGCCTAGTTATAGATTACTGACAGTTTGAAATTCTAGAATGATAATGCTTAGAAGGTAACACTTTTACAGATAGATTTTTTATAGAGGGAAAATATTTATTTTTGTGGAATGGAAGATTGAGAGCTATAGAAATATGAGACATGTCAATATGATCATTTGTATTTGTAAAATGATAGGTGATGATTGTGTATTGGACATGTGCTGCCTATGCAATAATTTGCAATAGAGTTGTGCAGTTATTCTGTCAGCTAGTTTTTATGGGATATGGTTGTAAAGTCTATTGTTGCTATAATTGGTGATTTCCTCTTCTCTGAGGTTACATCCTCATCTTCTGTCATAACTCTGATGTTTGGGAGCTAGGAGTATAGCATTAGATTGTTTTTTTCTAGAATCTTTCCCAATGTATGCACAAACTAGGTGCCTGTGAATCAGGGGCAGACCCAGGGGCATGGAGGCATGGTCCCCCCAAACAGTAATGTTTCTATAGCAAGAAATAATGTTAAGTAACTTTTCACATGAAAAAGATAATTAAGGCCTCCCCAAAGTCCACCCCTGCTGTGAATAAACTATGTATAACTAGATATCTCCCAGAATTGAAGAGTACATTTACTCACTGAAAAGGACCTTCATGGCTTTGTGCATGGTTGTAAGTAGTTGAGGTGAATTTGTTTAGTTTGGTGGATCACTTACATAGCAATAACAATGATGGTAATTATGCCAATTGTAATGATTGCTATTGTTGTTTTCAGTTGTGTTTGTTTACTTATTGAGATAGTAGAGTTGATTGAGTGTAGCCAACTCAATCATCTACCTTGAAAGAATGAAAAGCAACCCACTGAAGTATGGGATGGCTCACAGGCCCAATTGGTGGTAGTAGTGATGATGTTAGTGAATAATGATGTGATGATGATGATGATGATGATGATGATGGTGATGATGATAATGATATGATGATGATGGTGATGACGATGATGATGTGATGTTGGTGATGATGATGATGATGATGGTGATGATGATGATGATGATTGTGATGATGATCGTGATGATGATTGTGATGATGATCGTGATGATGATGATGATGATGATGATGATGATGATGATGATGATGATGATGATGATGATGATGATGATGATGACGATGATGATTGTGATGATGATGATGATGATGATGGTGATGGTGGTGATGATGATGATGATGATGATGATGATGATGCTGATGTTGATGATGGGAGAGTGTGTACACCACCCAATTCACAAATTGGTTTGTGAAGTGCCCCTGTTCAGCTTACATAGTTTCCCATTTTTGCTTTTGAGGGTGCCCTAAGTGCATGTCTTCCCACTTTTGTAATGCTTCCTACATCCCTAACTGAAGGTGGATAATGTATTTAAGGAGGAACTGTTCTAGACTTCATTTGCTGTAAGTTGGAAATTGTTATAAACAACATGGACAGGTGTTTTTTTATTCACTGTTTGTCTGGATTTCCGACATTTTTCTATGACATCAAATTCCTCTTTTCTGTTAAGGACCTTTCTATTAAACAATCTCATTTGCCTTTTTGTGTGAAACAATAGAGAGTTTAATTAACTTAAGCATTACATAGCGGGTGATTGTGGCGAATGTTCTATTAAGAATCCTATTCATCGCCAGAAAATAGAAACGAAATTGTAATTGCAGTATGGGTGACTATGGAAAGCGTTGACGGGGGCTAATCTTTTGTATTGTAAAATAGAGTGTACCGAACATTGAAGAGAAGTAGCATAGACACAACACCCTTAGCAGTTTCGGTTTGAGCTCTCGAGCAAAGATTGCATACCTAAATATATTGTACTCACGTGAACCGAAACTTGCAATGGACTTTGACCGACATCAATGTATGTCAATTTAGCAGACCATACCTGTAGACACCGAGCTGGGCCGGGTGGCATGGCTACGGGGCCACACTACTGGAGCTAGGTAGTCGTTCTGAGTGTGTAGAAACATAAATATAGTCCTCGTCGATCTGCGCACGTAAAATGCTTCTCTAATCCCAGCAAATTATTGGGTTGAAAGACTTTTCAACTATCCCTTCACCAACAGCCTAGAAGCCTGACTAGATACAAAAACAATTGAATACTTTTGTATCTTGTGCAAACTCTATGAAAGTATTTATATCGGAACTGTTTACATGGGATCAGATACATAGGCCCACCTTCCCACTTTTTGAGTGATTCCAACTTCCCTCATCGATCCTTCTAAGAACGCACCATGCTACATACACAAGTACATTAGCGATATTTTTGTACTGGTCCACTTGCCTGCTATTTTGATTTCTTATTGCTCAAATATCTGCATTCAAATTAAAACCATCAAATGTTTTTTCAAATTAATTCCCTCAGTGCACGAAACAATAACCTTCATATAATAATAACAACAATATATAATAAACAATTTATTTAAAGTTAGCGACTATAATGGCACTAAGCTAATTAAAGCCAACTATAGAAAAAATACGATAACAAAATACTTATAAAACTCCTAAATTTTACAATAGAACTTTTGCATAATTTGCAGCTGCAATGAAGAGGTATGGCTTTAATATTTCTTTTGAAGATCTCCAATGTTTGGGACTCTTTGATTTCTTTCATAGGAGAAGGTCTTGTTTTTGTAAGAAATTGGTTTGTAAGAAGGTAGTGCTTCACTGCTCATAACGTTAGGAAGTTCGATACTGGTTTGTTGAGGTGTAAGGAGGTGAAAAGGCTTTATACATTCACCAAAAATTCCAATTATCCCTGTATAAATGCTCTGTTTGTTTTTTATAAGTTCATCTTCTCACATTGGCAAAGAATTATCATTATTTCATGTGTACTCCGGAGTATCAAGTAATTGGAGGGGCTGGAAATTTACTGAAATTTAGTAATTTGAGTGTTTTAATAAATTTGGAGAGCTGGAAAGATGGAAGCTATGTATTATTTGTCGATGAGCAAATATCCCGTTTTCCTTCATACGTTACAAAGAAATCTTAAGAGGAAAATCAATACCACACATGAAATTTTCAAAATTAATAATTAGAAGGGTTGGAATAAGCACGGGGGAATTGAAAAGAAATGAAAAAGCTAGCAATGGGGTAGGGACGATTATTCAGTACTCAAGAGTACATGCATTGTCTTAAACTGTCCTTGATGTGCATGCGCAAAAAGTGCTACTGAAACCTTTTCAAAGATGTCTTATTAAGAGTGTTTTGATACTGAACTCGTGTGGCAAAGTTTTAGTTCTATGCCAAATTACTTTCTTATTTAAATAACGTGCGTTTCATTCTCGTAGGCAGTTGACTTTTCCTCTCGCGAGTCGATAACGAGGTATTGAACGGCGTGGCTCACTTTTGCTTTCATGCACTATCTTTCCAATTCAACTTCATTATGTTTAGATGAGTTTGATATTACGTGGGTGATGTTGTCAACATTCCAAGGGGGCTAGACTGCAAAGTATGGTATTTTTACTCGAGATGTTTTTTTCTAGAAATCACTCGCACACCGTGCAAATAGGCTTAGTCGAGAATACATTGGATGTCTTAGCTAAGGAATCTCAAACTCATTTTATCTGGAGGTCACCGGAGGCAGGGCCTGGATGAGCTAGGCTGTATACCAGCTGGCTTAGTGATACTTAGGAGGTCCACTCTGTGGAGTTACGCTGGTATTGTAGCTTCAGTCAAGCTGGGAACCATAACATACTGCCTTGGTAGCCACGAGTTTCAGGCCTCTACCTTAGTATTTGTAGTTGAGATATATGGTATGGAATTCATGTTTTCGAGCACTGGCGCAGAAAAATTTGCACCATGGAAGTTGAGTTCAGGCTTTATATTCAGGGCCACCGAGAGGGGGGCGGGGGGCAAATTACCCCAGTGCCACAAACTCCAAGGGGCCTCATAAAACCCAGTGCTTCAAGGTCTGGGGGCCTCATAAAGTAAACCAGCAGTTATTTTCCAAAGTTTATTTCTAGACCCTAAGAATTTTCTGCTCGCTTTGCTCGCAGGGGGCCTCAAGTTTGTCTTTCGCCCCGGGCCCTCAGAATTCTCTCGATGGCCCTGTTTATATCTAAGGTGAGGTTCATCTGACTCAATACTCAGATAAAAAATTGAGTAACATATAAAATTCTTCTTTTATTTTTCATGGTGCACACATTAAGTGTAAAATTTTCATGCGCTCCTCAAGTTTTCGTTGTGCACATCCGAGATATTGTTAAAGTGTGTCATACTCTCCAGTGCGGCCACGAGAGGCTTGCTATTCGTTGCGACAGTTTTAAGTATAATTTCCAATGAGAAGATTTTGAAATTGTTTAAGTAATTAAATCCCCATACCTTGTTTATGTTTGCAAAAGAACCGTAAATTTAACGAAACTTTAGCTCACTACTAATGAAATAGAGAGTCAAGTCAGTCCTCATATTGGAAAACTATTACGTGGGTGATAATACCACGTGAAAATTTTGCGCAATAGTTATTGACTGGATAGCTCGTTTAGTTTCAACTATAAACAGAGAGTCTTTAAGTGCTTAACTATCACGCTTACTATTTGCATTTCAAATGGCTCCATGGTTATTTAGCTGTTTCAGTTGGGTGATGGGAGTTACAGTAGGAGAATTTGATTCAATTGAAATTGAATCAATGTTTATTTAGATGTGGCAGATCACTCCCTGATTATTGAATATTTCATTTATTTGTTTCACTTCACTTAAAATTTTATCATCTACTTTTGACAAGCAAATGCGACTTAGATACCTTATAAATTTAGTTTACGTTCGATTATAGAGACCTTCTTGCCTTTCCTTAGATTTTGTTTCTCGTAGGATACTAGTTCTGTGGAAGTTCCTTCACTTTCTGTTTCAACTTTCAGTTGTAAAGATTGAATCTAATTACGACTGGATTTCAGTCCATATCTCTGCATTGTGCGACTACATTTTTTTATAAGAAACCTGATAAAATAAGAAGGAGAAGCAGAGAGTGCTTGCTTTTTGTTTCTTTCATTGCTCTTGTTAAAATATAAAATATAGGGAGATTAGTTAAGTGGGCTTGTGTTGTTTTCTTATCATCTTTCTAGTAAAACAGTGATAATTCTTGTCCATTTTTGGAGGGCTCTGCCCCCCCCCCAACAATTTTTATGTATTAATTTTACTTTTCAAAGTGCACTGACCTTGCTTCTAATGTTTTGTATTTTATTGCTGTGATGCGATCTTTCTAGATTTTAGCTATATTATATCGTAACTGGACTGAATCATCATGTCTACATCTTTGAAACTATGGGCGTGGCTGCAACTAGGCCATACCCACTTTATGAAGTCGCACTTGAAGCCCCCCTTGTTATAATTTTTAGAAATCACCCCTGGCCACAGGACCCCTTTGAGATTGTAGTTTGTGGTAGAACGAATTGGTGTCCGCTATACTGAAGTACACTTTCTTTTTGTAAGAAAACAGTTTATGAGATTTTTAAGAAAACAAGGTTTATTGTCATTTCAGCGAAAATGGAGCTTTTTGACTTTCCACTAATGTGCATAAGTGAACTGTTGAAGTTCAAAAACTTTTGCTAAGAAAGTCTTTGAAAAGTTTTGATACTGGAATCATGAAAAGTCAAGAAAGTCTCAGTTGGGCAAGATATTTTCTTTTAAAATGACGTGTGCTTGGCTGTGATGAAAATGGTTACTACAGGGTTCATACTGAGCCTGGAAAACCAGGAAAAGAGGCCATTTTTACGAAAAGTCGGGGAAAACCTGGAGTAGTCAGGGAATTTTCTATAATGTTTATTCTAGTCAGGGAAAAGTTGAGAAAGCAAATTTAGTCAGCATATCATTTTCATTAACTATTGGCATGGTTGTTCGTAAAGTTGTGGCTCTTATTGTTGTCAGTAAATTTAATTTTTCTGCTTTGCTTTATGAATTAACAAATATAATGTGCATTACCTATCTATTAGGCTCTATTTTCTTTACTTTTTTTATAAATACGTGAGATGGGGGCGAAAGAAAAAAGAGTGTTTTTGTCTATCAGTCAGGGAAAAGTCAGGGAATAGTCAGGGAATAGTCGGGGAAAAGTCAGGGAATTTTGATTCACGTATTGGGTATGAACTCTATACCCGTTCCATTTTGGAGGATAATCTTTGCCTGCTTTTTGCTTGATAAGAGGATCTTTTTAGTAAAAGAATCACAATACATTTTAATGCAGTCATTCTTGTTTGCGTGTTAATGACCTACCTTGTAGGTCTTTGTCGTTCTCTCCTTAATCTTCAAATCTGAACAGATTTTTATTAAATCCTGTAGACTTTGCTTCCTTCAAATGTATTTGAAAAGATCTCTTGCGAGATTACTAGTATTTGTATAGAGGTTCTTCAGTTCAGCTTAATTTTGCTTATTAATTCATGTACTGATTGTGTTAGGGATAAGGACGTAAAATTGAATAATACACCCCCTGTAAGAGAGCTTAACCCAAGTGTATGATTTAGCAGAATTGCAATTCGGGATTTGATAGAAACAAGTCAACATCACTTGAATGACAGGTGTCACCAAACAATAGACCCTAAAACAATAGAGCACCTGATTAGGCAGACTCTGTCTCTGATAAACAGGTCTTTGGCTCCTCTTGTTTTTCGAGTCTAAACAATTAGCATATGATGTTTATGTAAGAATCGATACTTTTACATTTAATCCCAAAGGCTTCACTACTTCATTTGTTTACAACCGGTGGGCTTCGAAGGAGCAATTCTCACTTAGCTAGGGATCCACGTTCTACTGATATCAGGTATTCGGTGTATTTTTTACGTGCCTTGCTTTATCTTGGATTTTTCGCCACAGTTTTTTACCTTGTTGGTATTTTTTTGGTTATGTTCTTGACGTCTGTCGAATTCACAACTGTACTTTAGGCTTTTTGTGCCCCTTGCGTGGCCAAATGAATTACTGTTGTACGACATTTTACGCAGAGAATTGAGAGTCCAGATAAGTTGTTTACCTGGCATCTTTCTTCTTTTTCTTTATTATCGTGATGTTTGTTTTTAACAAATTCTGCTCTTATTTCACAAAGAAACAGTCCCTCCTCCCTATACGTCATGTATTCTGCATACAAGAAGTTAATGAAAACACTCTCATTGAGTTATTTCCTACATTATTTCGAATGTTCACCACTGTTCATTCCTAGATTCATTATTTCTTCTCTTGAGTTTGCTGCTTTGGAAAACATTTGTCATTCCATCACAGTATTAGAAATTTGTAAATCTCCTGAACGGTATATCCATTTCTCTGGACAATTCTTTTAGTATGCACTATATGAAGTACTTTCAGATTTTGTAGCTGTAGTCGAATGGAAAAAACTGCATAGAAGCTTCATTCATGTAAATACTGATGGAATAGTTGAATTTGTAAATACTGGTGAAAAGGGAAGAGTTTAAGAAGTTGCTTTTGAAAATTCATAAGACCTTCAGGAAATTGGTAGAAAGTTGAATAAACTGATCGACGATTCCTTGGCTCGAACTTCAAACTACCCTGGTATACTGATAAAGATGTAGATGTTTAACAAATGTCGTTTATATCGCAAAGATAAAAAAGAATGATACGAAATGATATGAGCAAGAATTATGTAAATCAACCCTAACAAAAATGTCATGGTTTTCTTAAATTCTATAGATCTTTCGTCGTGGCTTAAGGAGTTGCAATGCTAGGAATGACAACATTATATAAATTAATTGCTTTAGATATTGTTATACACTTGCGTGTAATGTTGTTTACGTTAGCAGCGCTGTTTGAATGCGAGGAATCTTCCTTCAACTTTCACCTATTTCATGATAAAGAGACCTCGCTTGCTGCCTTTTTCAATATATGTATGTGCATCAAATGTTATCAAAGTTTCTAAATAGAAAAAGGTGATTTTCCCACTAACAACTGTCCTTTTGTGGAAACTTATTTTTAAACCAGTTTAAGTTTTATCCATTGCTCTTCCTATTATTTTCAATCAACTTCCGCTAACCTTACCGACAGTTACCACATACTTTTTGTAAAAATAAAGTTTATAATAATATTCAGGCTCAGAATCGCTGAAATTTGAGAATAATTTAAGAATAATGCAAGGTTTAAGCTTCATAAAGACTTGGAATTTTTGTGCATTTGAGTTACACTACTGCTTGTAGATTTACTTTTTCACTATCGATACGACATTTGTTATTCTGCTCCACTTTGTCTTTGCTTTTTGATAAAGTAGGACCCAATAAAGATTTAAGTATAATCCTTTAACTTTCAGATGTAGTTACACCTTCGATGTTTTTATGAATAATTTTGGAATAATCCAAGACTCAAAGCCCAAAGAATTTAAGAATATTGAGGCTCAGCGAAAACTTAGATATTGTTTAAAAAATGATGTGTATTGTAATAATATTTAAGGTTATGACAGCCCCCCTTTGTGTTATTTCTCCACCAGTGAAAATCCTTTAAAATTTCCTCTGCCCTTTGTGAAACCATTGAACTCAAATTAGAAAAGATCAGGGGCGTAGCTTCAATGGGGAGGGTGACTCAACCCCATATCCCCTAAAGTTTCGTCCCGGGCAAAGACCTCGTTATTTTTTAAATTTAAATGCTTACACATTTTTTATAAGAAAATTGTTTATAAGAAATTGAAGTTCAAATGGTCAAGATCTTAAGAAAATCTTAAGAACATCACGAGGCTCAATTTCGAAAATTTAGTGTTTTTATTGGCCAAAAACCGATATTTCGTCGTTATTGCATTCAAAAGGTTAAAGATGGAATTTAAATTCAAGTATACAATATTAATAACGAGAGTGTAAGCTATTTTAGCCAGTTTTTTTCATTAAAAGTTAAGAAAAATTTAAGAAGAACTCAGACTCAATTTCGGTAAAAATTAAGAAAATTGAGGCTCAGGCAAAATGATGGTTTTCTTATAAAAAAAGTGTACTTGTTCTGAGCTAGCTCTATTGTGTTGTTCTTCCTTCTCTGCGACAGCATTTCAGCAATGAAATTAGGTCTCCTATCACTTGTTTTTTTGACTAGTGTAGCTTGATAAATTAATTGGTTGCACCTCACATTTTCAGTATCGACTTCTATGATACTGTCGTAAAAGTCTCAGAAGTTGAAATGTATTTGGGAAGCTTTCAGTTTTGTGCAGGACCTTCACATTGTGGGGTGAATAGCCAAGCGGCCCAGCCAGTTCCATTACCTTAGCTTAAATTAAGCATGGCTGTGTATAGTCAGAAACTGGATGGGCGACCTTCCAGATGAACGACCAAATCAGCTCACCCCGCCGTCCTTCGGAAGGGACGTTAAACTAGGGGCCCCATGCCTGGATGTGGCATGCATAGTAGGCCTAAATTAGCTGAATAAGCTAGGTATAACAGCCTACGAACACGTAGAAATCTTTTGGAGCTAATTGCTAAAAATAGAAATTTGCTCAGTCATTTTGCATTAACTTCTTACATAGACTTTAATTGCTCTGTTTCCTTCTTCCTACTTCTGAAGTCCTAGACACAGCTGTGTTCACAAGATAATGAAATTTATCTTTCATTGTTTGCAAAGATGAGTTGGACACAGAATGGTGTCGTATCATTTCATTTTATTTATGAAACGAAGTTGCTGCTTCTGAGAGAACTATCTCCTAATATCAATATCTTCACAAGATCACCTTGAAGTGTCTGACAGCTCTGTATTTACTCTTTATTTATAAGAATTAAATTTATAAGAATATTGCGGCTCAAAATCGCTGAAATTTAAGAATAATTTTGGAATACTGCAAGGCTGAAGCTTCATCAAGACATAAGAATTTTTTGTATCCTAGTTACAATACTGCTTTCTGATATACTTTTGCATTATCGATGCAATATATAAACTCTTGCTTAGTTTTATGATGTAGTAAAATATATATTCCTTAAAGTTTTAGACGTTGTAGCCTCAAAATCAGAGAAATTTAAAAATATTGAGGCTCGGAAACATGTTACGTATTCTTTATGGTTGCACCGTAAGTCGTACTTTTAAAAATGAGAATTCAAGCAGTTGAGATGCATCAAGCGTAGCCAGGATCTAGTAGAACTTAGGTCGGCTCAAAACCTTCAGGATGGATGGGGTATGTATTTAATGTAATGTAGAGAAGTGTTATTATGTTTATTAATTGGTCTGTACATTGTATGAGTAACTTGTATCTAGCATTGGTTGATAAAAATGAAAATAAAAATGAAATAAAAATGAAAAATGCGATGGACAGATGGATAGATCGCTGGATTGATCGATCGATGGATCTCTCGATCTCGATCGATCGATCGATTGATCGATGTTCTTTGTATGTTCTTGTTATTTGTGCCTTCATTGATAACATTGCTTATGGTTTGGATGGATTTTATTCTTCTACAGCCACTCTATTGCCTAAGATATCATTTTGAAATCTAATTACTCATCGTTTTTACTTCGTAGAGTATCATGATACGTCAGTTGGCATTTTCGTACTCATGAGTCGTCTGCACCACAGATTAAATAAGACTGCTTCATCAGAAGTTTCAGGTATTTTTTGCAAATTACCAACATTGGTTTATCTTACAAAAATACTGTGAAAATATTGAGAATTTAAAAAAATTTTGTCAAAAATTCTGGGCTTAATTGAGCAGAGCTTTCAATAAAAGACGGCTACTGGTGATTTATCGCTGGCTACTTCTGCCTAGAAGTCAATCCACTTTGATTTACAATGACGTGAAAAGTGCATTTAATACCTACAGCCTACCATTGGAGACAGACCCCTACTATTTAGGATCAGCCGCTCACTCTAAATATTATTGAAAGCTCTGCTTAAGTGACATATCTAAGTGCTTTCTATCTGTCCACCCAGCAGTAGATTGTAGCCCGGCGGTAGCACGGGGACGATGGAAGCAGCGAAATGGAATGACGTAACGAAGCCATTGGCTCATAGTAGGCGTCCCTTCCAACAACCAACTTTCTATCGTGTACGGAACGAGCATTTCACTTTTTGTAGGAAAACAAGTTCGTCTACACTGATGTTTTTCACTCACTAAATATGACATCAACCATTAAATACTGTATCAGCTATAAGTCTTTGGGATGCTTTCAAAAGTGATGAAAAGACATAGTCCTCCCAGCAGTTAAACCCTTGCACCTTACACGCACCCCTTTCCCCCTAGAACAAAGTTGTTTGGCTTATGTGACGCTTGGCGTTGTTGTGCACATGCAATTTTTGCATTACGGCATGTAAGTCTCTCAAAAGCAACATCAGTTAGGTGGAGGAGGGGGGTCAAAAGAAGGTGCCAGGACTCGGCTAAGGTTATTCTCTTCACCTGTTTATAGTCAGGCGCATGATCAGTGGCGCAGGTTGAGGTTAGTACAGCTCCTAAGGGACCCGAGCATTTGAAGTCCTGAAGGGCCCCCAGAGGCTTTCAAGAGACAAGTCTTTTTTGTATTATTTAGAGGGAAAATTAGAAAGGGGGGCCCAGTGGAACTGAATTCCCAAGGGCAGCGAGTATCTCTGTTGCACCACTGTATATGATCTTTCTAATGGAGATTACCAAGGTCCATGGTCTCCTGTACGAAGCTGGCCTGGCCAAAATATACGGGACTATGTTTTATGGCTACAAAGCAGCTGCCAAAGTGGTTTGTTTTTGTGGGATGGTTGTAACTATAACTGTCTAGTGTTCCGTCAGTGCTATAATTTCTTAGAGACTATCGACAACTAAATTCGTCAAATATAAACTGGATTTTGATGCCTTTTATTCTCTAATGTGTACCTACCTGAGGAGCATGCCACTTGAAAAGATCTCTTACTCTTTTTTGCCAGCGATGCGCCCCTCGTGCTTACCAATCCTCACGTAGTTCTTCAATGCAATATTGGAGATGCACTGTATCACAGACAGTGGGCGTTTCTGACCCGAAAGATCATGGGGGGGGGAGGAAAGAAGGAGATAGGGGAAATGCCCCAGAACTTTTTATGACCACGCCCTTTTTGCCGCTGGAAAACGCACTTTTTGAGAACAGAGATTAACCCTTTATAATTGAAGAAGCTGTGTAAGTAGAAGACTAATGACGAATGAGGCAAAATGACAAAGAAGTAAGTAGTTTACAGAACGATGACATAACTGAAAGTAGTACGAACGCAAGAAATGCATTAACATTTGGCATTTTGCTATAATCTGTTGCTTACACGCATTGTTAAAAGACGCAGAGAATGCTATAGAGACGTTGTTTTTTAAGTCAAAGTAGAGTAGCACGCAAGGAGTATCATGTTCATTCCATGTACATCTTCCTGACTCTAGATTATTTGCAGTAAACTATTTACTCAAAATTCAAAATTTTATACCTTCCTAGAAAAGTGGGGGGCCAAAGAAAGGGCAAAGACAATTTCTGGGGCCTACGCCCCTTCCCCCCGTAAAATCGCCACTGATCACAGATACGAATAATAAGCATCGTGTTTAATAAGCAAGTTTATTTCATAAAGAGCATTTTTCTTTGTTCCATTCTGTTTTTAGAGTGTGCGTGTTTGCAGATATTTCACCACTCGAAACATTACATCTTGTGGAGTCCGCTCTGTTTAGCACCCAAAAATTTCTCCACTAAACGCAGCGCGTGGGAGAATTGAATTCACTTTCTGATGAACATTCCTATTTGCATTATTTACAAATCCTATTTGTAGACCATAATTAGGAATTTCTAGAGTCCTCCCGTTCCATCCTCCATCCGTATTAGCATTGTTTACCAAGCTAATACATCTTATCAATATGGCATTAGGGATGTTGTTACATTCATATCTATGCATGACACTTCTTGTTTCTATGGCCTATCTTATCACAATAGAAACATCATATCCTATTTACATTCCTATACAACAGAGTGTAATCGGCCATTTTCTGATTTGAAATTTTTACGCCGATTGTGACGTGTTCCTATTAACATATGATTATCTTTTGAGCCCAACGCTCTGCCTGCTAAGTCCCGCAGGCCTCCTCCTTCTTTTGCGAAGTGCTTCCCACCAGGATAATCTTTGTTTTGCAATATAGAATATTTCTAATTTTTCTTCATTGCTGCTTGATTTCATGTTTATTAATAATTTTCTTTTATCTAAATCCGAAGTAAATTAAGAGCTCCCTGACAAATGGCATTATTTTACGCCCACTTTCTCAATTTTTGTGAGAGAATCTTTAAACTTGCCTTGAATAGTGTTGTTATGCTTGATAGCAATTGCATGCTTGAAATAAAACTCAGTTCTTCACAAAGTTGTTCGCTTGAGCCACTCTATTTGGGTTCGTTTGAATTAGGCCCGTAGCCTCAGGGTGGTATGGTGTAGCAATTGCTACCCCGAGGCATCGGGATTCTAGCTTGTTTCCCCCCCCTTTCCTGGAACTTTGTATGAAAGTTTTTCTATTATAACCTTATCTCTTTAGCATCATCATCATTGCGGGGTGAGTGGTCAAGCGGCCCAGCCATTTCTATTAGCTTAACTGAAGTTAGGCATGGCTGTGTACAGTCAGAAACTGGATGGGCGACCTTCCAGATGAACGACCAAAACAGCTCACTCCGCCGTCCCTCGGAAGGGACGTTAAACTAGGGGTCCCATGCCTGGATGCGGCATGCATAGTAGGCCTAATTTAGCTGAAAAAGCTAGGTATAACAGCCTACTCAAAATAAAGTAAACAACAACAACAAAAATCATAGTTACATTTAACGACGCAATGGTCGATACAAATGGTAGTAAAGGAGAGGTATCCTAAGATCCTCTAATTTTCATCTCTTATATCCGCTCCTTGAACTCATTAACAACATTTAAACATAAGTTGTTTAAATGCAGGAACATTTGTTTAACAACTAGGCTTTGTATTAGGACAATTTTTAATGATTGTTCTTTGTATTTTTAGTTTTGTTGATGAACCAGCCTTTTTTGTTCTTTTTAACGATGTATCAGTTTTTATTTCAAAACAAGTCCCTTATTGATAACAGTGCCTACAGGAACTGAAAAGGTTTAAACCTGTTTAAATATATCAATTATTATAAAAGATATCGCACATTGTTCTAATCAATGGATAAGTTTTCTATAGGTTTGACGTCAACAAGACTGGTCAAACCTCTAGAACTTTTCTAAGGATCCTTACAGTATTCAAGATGACAGTTTTCTGCATTTCGCCGATGTTAGTCTTGATGCCAATGTCCTTCAGTCTTTTTGGTAGCGTCTTTGGGGTTGTTCCTAGCGCTCCTATTACTATCGGAATTACCACTATCTTCATGTCCCACAACTTTTTCAGTTCTCTTACTAGATCTTGGTATTTCTCAATCTTTTCAATTTCTTTACTATCCACCCTGCTGTCATGTGGGATAGCAAAGTCTATTACCTGAGCCGTGTTTTCTTTCTTGTTAATGACTATCATATCCGGACGTCTTGCTTGAATGACATGATTCGTCTGTATATTAAAGTCCCATAGAATTTTGCATCTGTCATTTTCTGCTACTGGAGCAGCATCATGTTCATACCATTTACCTTTTACCTCGATGCCATACATCCTGCAAACCTCCCAGTGTACTCTCCTACCAACCCAATCATGCCTTCTTTTGTACTCTCTTTGTGCCAGCTTACTACACTCACTAACTAAATGGTTCACTGTCTCATCCCTTTCTACACACATCCTACATTTACTTTGCTCTTGGCTTTCATCAATGTATGCTTTGATTGCATTTGTACGGATTGCTTGCTCCTGTGCTGCAAGAATTAAAGACTCTGTTTCCCTCTTTAAGCTTCCCTGCTTTAGCCATAGCCACCTGGAATCCCCAGCAACGTCATCAGTTTGTCTTAAAAATTGTCCGTGTAGTGCTTTTTCTTTCCAGCTTTCTTTCCTTTCCATCCTTTTCAATTATTATTATTATTATTATTATTATTAACGTCGTATTATATATTCTGTCGCCGAAATAAAGATTGGGACTCTCCAGAGCTTCTTACACTTTAAGTTTATATATATATATATATATATATATATATATATATATATATATATATATATATATATATATATATATATATATATATATATATATATATATATATATATATATATATATATATATATATATATATGTATATGTATATGTATATATGTATATGTATATATGTATATGTATATATGTGTGTATATATATATATATATATATATATATATCTATGTGTATATATATATATAAATATATATATGTATAATATATATGCATATATGTATAATATATATACATATATGTATATATTTATACATATATATATATGTGTATGTATATATATGTATATATATATATATATATATATATATATATATATATATGTGCGTGTATATAATATATATATATATATATATATATATATATATATATATATATATATATATATATATATATATATATATATATATATATATATATATATATATATATATATATATATATACATATATATATATTTATATCTTGTATTATCCAAGTAGCCACCTGTAGACTACCTTTGTAAAGTGAGGTTTACTGTTGTATGTTTAGATGGAATATAACATTAAAGTTTTCATTAGCACCCCATCAAGGCTTGAAGTCAACGTGCTTGAGATGCCATCTTGCAAATTTTGTGCTATATGATTCGCGTAGGACAATTTTGCCTCCCCTGAAGGATTGGGCTGGCTACGGGCTTGATTGAACTTTGGGCCAGTTTCAGGCTGTTTTTGAGGTTGCTGTTTTTGACTAGGCTTTCAAAAAGATGAAGTCTGTTGCATCTTTTTGCTGTGCTCCGTAATTAGGAAAAGGCTGTTTTTACTTTTTTATTTTTCGTCGATTGATTAATTTATTGATTGATGGATTAATTATTGATTCATGGATTGATTGGTTGATTAATGACTTGATTGATTGATTGATTGATTGATTGGTTGGCTGGTTGGCTGGTTGGCTGGTTGGTTGGT
>OLMO02000262.1:16383939-16399723 GCA_900291935.2 Cassiopea xamachana
TATATATATATATATATATATATATATATATATATATATATATATATTTATGTATGTATGTATGTATGTATGTATGTATGTATGTATGTATATGTTTATTTATATAATGTCAGCTAAGATGTTATCCCTTTAACACGTACACTTGAAGCTAGATTTGCAAACTGAATCCAGCTACCCGTTGGATGGACGCTCTAGGATCTGGGAATTTTGTGAAAGAAAAGGAAAACATTTTCAAGTTTCCTGAATAGCACTGATTGTTATAAAGAGTGGTTGGCGTCAATAATTTGATAAGAAAGATATCAGCAAATGGATAACTTGTTACGGAATTTCGCAATTCGTTCGCAAGACCGGTGGCCTAGGCTTTCTCGTTCTCCCTTAAGGTCTTATGATACATGTGCACAAGAAGCAGTATTAATGTAGACATTATTTTATTTCGTGGAAATAGAGCAGTGTTAGACCTGCATCTGGTGCATACATTGCATGTTTCAATCAATAATTGGTCACCATACCACAAGCTTTTCTATCTCAACTTCAAAGCTTCTTGTTGCTCGGTAACCAATGCGTCGTAGAAGCTATCACAACAACAACTCCACTAAGTTATCATGCTTCAAATGATCACCCCCGTTTTTGCCTGCGAGTCCTTTTGGTTGTAATAATAGATTAATCAGGCAGTCTGTTTTGAAACCTCCGTAATGCTTCGTCCTGTTTCTAAAACATCCACTTTTTCTTGGGGGTACCGCGTCGTTGAAAAACCAAACGCTTAACCAAGTGCGGGCGGGGGTAAAGTAGGTTATCATATGATGAAGGGAAGATATACATAGTGATAAGATGACATTCGAGGATGTATAATTAGAGCGGACAGACAATGCAAATGGCACATTTAGTCTTTCTTAACAACAGAAATATTCCATAATTCAAGTTTAATTTTGAATCTCGCACCTGCAAGTTACTCTACCGTGATTGAAATGTTGAAGTGAAACGACGAAGTTTGAAGCCAAGTTTGAAAGTTTTTTTTGAAGGCCAAACATAGTTCCATTGAACTTTCAATGTTAGTATGGCGTTATTCAGACAACGGAAAACTCAAGGTACGTTATACCAAGATAGCAGTTGTTAGTTGCTGTGATCCACTGTCAAAGTATATTTTTAATAATTTAAAGCATTCATTTTCATGTCAGAATCATCCAAATTTTTGTCATTTGCGTTGACCGAAAGCTAAAGTTTCGGATCACTGAATATCAGCGTACGAGACTTTTTTGTTTCCCAATCCTTGAAATAGGCGCGATTAGTCTTCAACTTAAAATAATGGTATAGTTGAATTATCTTTTTCCTGTTGTTGACAAAAAAGCTGCATTGTATTGTAGAAGAAAAACATCCCTTGTTTAAGGTAGCATTCGAAGTTCGATATATTTGAATGTAATGTCATCCATTAAGTTAAACCGTTTGTGAAATCATAAACCTCAACCATTTAGCATTCTCAATCTAGATTAGTAAAGACTTTATTAATCTAGATTTTTATTCATCATAAGTTCCAGATCATGAATTTGGCAGAATACCCAAAACTAACATGAAAAGCTTAAGTTGTATTATCATTTCACGTGGATTTGCTTCAAAATTATTCAAAGGCTTTGAGAAGAATGGAAATATCGAATGTTGGAATTGAAAGTGGCAAATTTTTTAGCAAAATTTACTTTCGACTTCTTGTAATGTACTTCTGAATCAAAAAATGTTAAGGCATGGATTTTTGAGATATTATCATTGTTTTCAGTCTTTTGGTCTACGGATCAGGTAGTCTTTCCTTCTGCTGGTCTTGTGAAATTTCTCCCAAATAGACCACCCAGATGTTTTATGCAAACATTAATCGTATTTTCTCAATAACATATTAAATTTTTCATAGTTAGAAATGTGACTTAACAAAAGTGAAAGTCAACAAGTTCAATAGAGGACTTTTCAGGTTTAAGAAACCATTATTAAGTTGCATTTAGTGTTGGATGTTCTACAGCTTTAGTGGTAATTCAAGTCTTTAAAATGTCCCACGAAACCTGAGCATCGGAAATGTGATTTAAAAAGTAACAACATGGTCCGGGGTTCGAGGCACATCGCATGCC
The DNA here is from genome assembly GCA_900291935.2 of Cassiopea xamachana. Lineage (NCBI taxonomy): Eukaryota > Metazoa > Cnidaria > Scyphozoa > Rhizostomeae > Cassiopeidae > Cassiopea > Cassiopea xamachana. The sequence goes on from OLMO02000262.1 coordinate 16,386,045, forward strand.
ATTGGTGACTCCAGGAAGGGCATCCGGTCTTAAGTGCTCGTGCCAGAACTAAAGTCCTCATAGAGGCACCTTCCAAGCCCCAAGGAATTGGGGGAAACGGAGGTAAAATCGAGAAAAAACTAATGAGAAAAAGATCTTTACTTTAGAGCAAGATTTGTAAATATGTATTGTTACGGGAATCAAGGTTTGATGAAGACATTGCAAACGTTTTGACAAGTTCTGCTGTTTGAATTTATGGAGAAGACTAATGGAAAGCACCTCACCTCTCTGGCAGGTGATAGAAACATGAAAAAAACTATGAGGGCTTGTCAAAATCTCAAAGAAAAATGTTTAGGAAAAAGAGTACAATGACTTAGTCCTATGTTTATAGATAGCGCTTAATTGCTTTTTCCTGTAACTCAGTTCTAATTATACCATGTCTTCCTTGCCTTTCACCAATCGCTGCCAGCACACTAGCAACTATGTAATCCGTGGAAAAGATATTTTAAGATTATTACAGGATTTTTGTTTTTGTTGTATCAAATCCAGCCTCTCGAAGAGGGTACTGGGGATTGCATCAGAACTTTCTTTGACCATCAATACTATAACTATTAAGAGGCCACTCAATAATGACCTAGCACCCAAATTCACCCATTTTCAAAACCCAACCACCGCTTATAACGCATCGTATCTCAGCTAGTACCACCCACCCCGTTGTTACATAGCATTTCCTGTCTCGATGTTTTCGTTATCTGCTCATGTTTCATTGTACCAATTACCTTCATGTAGTGCAAAGCATAACTCAATCTAGTGCTCTAATGTGAGAGAATGATATCACAGGACCATTAACACGTTTTTTATAAGAATATTTTTTCGCCCAGTCCTGAAACTTTCGTAACTTCTTAGCAAAAATCTTTGAGCTCCAATATTTTGTACATGCACATTAATGGAGAGCGAAAAAGCTCCATGTATAGTTGAAATGATGATCAATCTGAGTAAATAGCAAAATTTGAATTTTTAAAGAAAGCCAATATAACTTCCATAACCTTTTGTACGTAGATAACTCGAATTTTTAATACATGAACACTAAATAATTTCTAAAGGCGCCAAAATCCAATACTGAACTTCTTAACTTTTTGAGCAGCTAAGTATTTCTTTCTTACAAACGACTTTCTTATAAAAAAAACGTGTATTTGGCATGCAAGATGACGTTGCATAAGTCCAGAGACAAGAAACAGTGTCGCAGCAATGTTTCTGAACAGTGGAGGATACATGCATATACAAACAGCGAGATGTTAAGGTCACCCTTGATGCAGTTTCAAGAAAAGATACATTTAAAGAAAAGATCTCTGTTACATAACAAAAGAGCTGTGACCCCCCATACCCCCTAAGTTTTCGTAACAGTTCATAGCAACAGTGACTATACCAACCCGCCCCTAAAGTGTTACGTAATTTTTAAATGGCCTCTAACATGACATCTTCACCATGATCATCATCGTAATCATCATTTTCATAGTTATTATGATTCATTGTAATACTTATCATTTTTGTAATAAACCCTAATCATTGTCATTATCATTTCAATCAATAGTCAATATTGTAATCAGCGTAGTGATAATATATTGTCATGCTATCGACCACGCCTCGTTACACCTTCGAGCTTTGCTATCAGATTCTAAGAATGCTATCTGCTTTTTCTGGTAAACAACAGGCTGTTTTCCTTTTCAAAATCGTGGAACTACCCAGCACTTCTCCAATTTTCCATGTATTATAGTTGGAATTTCAAGGTTCTGGATGTTTATCTAAAAGTGTAGTACATGTTTTTTTATGTATAAGGAAGTGGTTTATAAGAAAGAAGTACTCGACTGCTCAAAAAGTTAAGAAAATTCAGTGCTGGATTTCTGAAACCTAAGAAAGTAAATTAGTGTCTATGTATTGAAAATTCGATTTATCTATGTACAAAATGTCATGTTCGTTACGTTCGCTGTTCTTTAGCAGTTTAACTTCATGTGTAGACTGAGCCTTTCACTTTTCTCTAATGTGTATTTGCAAGACAATGGAACTGCATTGTTTTTGTAGATTTTTGCTAAGAAAGTGTTAGGAAAGTTTTGATCCTGGAATCATGAAAAGTAAAGAACGTTTCAGTTCTAGACCAAAGAAACTTTCTCATGAGATAAAAGCGTGTATTACAGGTCCACAAACAAGACTTTTTAGAGGGGACTGGGGTACATGCCCCACAGTTTTTCTCCATGATCGTTATTTAATTCCTCCAAATTCGATGAGATAATTGTAGGGGTGAGGTGAGGGGCCTCCTGTAAGATGTAGGTCATTTTCACTTCATGCCACTCTCTCGTTATCACGCTTTCTTCATGTGTTTTATTAGCTGCTTTGTGCTTTGTACTGAAATAGAAAGACAGTCACTTCCTTGCAGTGAAATGGGTGTGGCACTAATGGGTGTGGTCATTGTAGTGCATGGTCACCAGAAGGCCCCCCTGTTCTGCAATGGCTTGTATCCACCCTGATTAATTCATGTACTTATGGGGAATACTTTAGGGATCATTAGACTAGATACAGACTTAAGCCCCCTTGTCCCATCTCCTGTGATCAGCAGAACGTTAGATTTTGCTCTTTTGCCGCCATAGTTTCTTATATGTGCAGATCAAAGTCCGTTTATCAATGAGTCTTTACTGAAAACTTTTCTAAGCTGCTTCACAGCGACACTTGCAGTTTTGCTTTGGAAAGCAAGTTTTGGAATCTCGGACCATAAGCGTAGGAGGCGGGGGCAGGGGGCTGCAGCCCCAAGCTGGGCAGAAATCCGTTTCACTCGGGCATATTTTCTGAAAGAACAATAGGAAATTCGGGCAGAAAGTTTACAGAACGCTTACAACCCCCCAAGATTTGACGTCCTCCTACGCCCATATCTCGGACTGCAACCCTACAACCAGTAGTGCTCTGTGTTACAGTTTTATTGTGCCATAAGAATATTTGCGTGTTGTTAATCAATTTCTATAGCTGTTAGTCAGTTAATACATTATGTTCAATAATCCCCTGGAAGACGACTTTTGATGTGATTTTTGTTGACCAATTAATTCAGCCCTTCTTCACTTTGAAATGGTTGGGTCCTTTTTGAATAGCCATGGTTTCCCCCGGAACTCAATTTGTGGGGTATTTCAAGAGAAGCAAAACTAGTTATCAATTTTGAAAAAGCGTATTAGTTTTGAGAAAATAATGTGGTCAGGACTGGCGTGGGAAAGCTGATGTTATCAATGTACTGAAGGAGCACCATGGTATGGGAGTATTATCTCGCCTCGTATTCTTGTAAACATGTTCACCAGCCTCGCACGATCCTTCCTGATTAATCTTGATTGTAAGCCATTTTGCCATAGACCGGAGGCTGTTTACCATGATATAGCTAATACTCGGAAATAAGGTTAGGCCAGAACGAACCACGAAATCCGCCAACCAAATCTATTTAAAATTCTCTTCAACTTTCATATGGAATCAAGATGTGCTTTGGCTAGTTGAAAACCACTAGTAGATGTCGCAGTATTTGTTTGGGCTCTAGAAAATGATTCATACTTGAAAATGTAACAAAATTTTTTATACTGGCTTAGTCGGTCTTCGTCAGGTTATAGACCCCAATAGACCTGCACAGTTTAATTTGGGTTTAAGGCCTACTCCGTTGTAAATGCTATGCGCCAATGATATATCATTGCTACATGCTCGTGTTGGGAATAATGCCTCGTTTAGGGGCTGGCTCCTAGTGCCTTCTTCGCTTGAAACGCCTCCATTTGTGACCTCCATTTGGTGGCCTGAACAAGGTCTTTAAATTTCTAGTTCTTGTATCGTATAATGTTTTATGAGTTGTTATTTGATACCGCATTTGTCAAAAAGGAAATTTGCCTGATTACTTTTCAAATCTGACTTCCATCGTTAGATGCTGATTTCTCACCCAAAAGGATTCTGTCCAAAAGTGTCGACTGTACTTTACTACCTGCTGTCTCACCTTGATCTCAACTGTAACATTTTCAAAGACCCTTCTTGCAGTGGGGTGACCAGGGTTATAAAAGTGGAGGTCATAACTGAAATATTATGGCCACACCCTCTACTTCTCTGCAGATTTGCTACGACCCCCCTCAGTTATTTTCTTATCGATGTGAAAGAAATCCCCAGCACCATCTTGGTAAAAAGTAGGGAGGAGCATTTACCCCCCATACCCCTCCGATGGCCACGCCACTGCCTTCTTGTTGTAGCTGTTTAATACCCGAATCTTACATCGTACCAATTCATTTAACGATGCAGATGAACCTGGGCAGCCATTTTCATATCGGTTTTATTTCGGTTTCATTTCGATTTCATTTCGATTTCATTTCGTCAGCCCTTGTAAGTGGGCATTATCGTAAGATCATCGGTTCTGAAATTGCCTTCTAGAGATGGGCACTGCAGTGTAGATGGGATTAATATCCTTGCAAATGCTGCAAATTTTCCTATCGTTTTCCTTTGACAGTTGTGTTTATTTGTAGAAGTTATAATTGTGGTCGATGATGTTGAATAAGCTCCCATATATTTACTAATATTTGCAAGTTTACAGAAGATCGAGGATTCATATTCTTGACATAGTTATTAAACATCTAGCTTATCTTTTGCATGTTTGAATAATTCTGTTCCCTCCTTTTTTCCTTTAATCTTTATTCGTTATTAGAGGAATTTAAAAACTCAATGCATTTGCTGTCGTGAATTTGCTGCGAGGTTTTAAGTAATGTTTGAGGGACTAAAATAGTGGTACTCTTCGGATTTTTTGCTGTAGCTGAAAAAAGACATCCAGCCCTAGAAGATAGTTGGTCATTTCTATTTATTTACTCATTTGCACAACTAGGGGTGTTTTCCTACCACGTGCCTTACTGTACGCACTTACCTAAGCATTTATTTTGTATTGCAGCTCTTAAGTGTGATTTTTCTTTGATGTTTGGAAGCAAAATTAAATTTTGATGTTTATGTTATATTTTTTGTTTTTTGAATGATTCTTCTTAGGATTCAAACTGGTTGTGCTCGTGAAATGTTGATTGATTGCACCGTTCTCTAAACTTTCTGCTTTATCATTCCCTCCCAAATTTCTAATTCCTTCTCAATTTAACGTCGTTTTATTCTCAAATATTTCTTTGGCTCTGGCTTCTGTTGGTTTGATCCCTCCGTTTGGCTGGTGCGGCGTTTATCGAATAGTAGGGCGCGCCCCCGAGGGGGACGTGGTGCGATGCTGTAGGGGGCACATATGACTCCAGGGAACAATTGTATAGATATTGATGTTATATATAGTGAGTAGGGGGGCGCGAAATATTTTCTTTTCCCATGAGGGGGGCTTCTCAATAAACAAGCACTGGGCCAGTGTTACCTTTAATTAATATTTGCATTGTTACTTTCCAGCCTCCATTTGATCATAGGTAACTATGATTTGATCCATTCATTTATCGTCTCTTGGCAATAACAGCATGCCCTCCTTTCCATTTAGCTGCAAGCAGTTTATCGTCATGTCGAGACTATTCTGGAAGCGTAGTGCAAAATGGGCATTCGTTCACTCTCTTGTCCGATGAACGATGCTTCCAATGCAAGTGCGCAGGAGGACAGACCAAGCAATGTATCAATGTCCGGTGTATCAAACCATCATGTGACAATTACAAACTCATCCCTGGAAAATGTTGTGAATACACGTGTCCAGATTGTAAGTACAAATACAAAAGAAATTGATTTGGTGAATTGCTTGGTATATAGAAGGCTAAGGGTTAGGATGGCTGCATCCTCGCCCTCCCCCTGTAATGCGGGAGATGTCCATTTCATTAGGTCGATTTTACAGCCCCCCTATTGAAGGCCCTCCTCGCCCTTGGGTCTTTTTTTAGCAAACAAAATTTCATATAGGTGGTATTTTTATTTTATTTATATATTTTTTGACAATAAGAAGCTAATTTTGGCCGATCTGGAATATATACTTTTGCAGAAATAGTTAGCAATTATTGTTATCGAGTTCTTTGTTTCATTGAACATTATTTGCTTGTACAAAAATCTAAAACTAAGACGTGAATAATTAAAGAATGAAACACAGTAGAGTGTGAAAGTCAAAACTCCAATGGATGTGTAATTCATGTAATTAAATATTTAGTAGTTTCATCGTATTGAAATATTCATAATGATAACATTAATCATTGTCATTAAAATATGATTTTACTTGAACTATATTGATAATTTATATTTATCACGAGAGTATATATGCGAGACTAGATCTAGCTTTTTGCATGGTGTTATTATGGCTGAATTTGCATTGTGATATTTGCTTTGCCTTCACTTAATCACAATAAATTAACTGTCTTTGTTTGGTAGTATTGTTCAGTGTCTCTAGACGTCATTAATTTGATCTATTGCATATCTTTGGAAGTCGCTAGCCCTTGAACAAGTTTTACCGGTGCAATTTCATTCGTTGCAATCAGAAAAATGTTCTTTTCGTTGAGAAAAATATTTTTTCTTTTTCTTAAAAAATTGGTTGCATCCAGGGACCCTCTGGAGAGATGATGGGTGCAGAATTGCGATAGTGTTGTATGATGGGCGTTGAATCCCACCCCTTCGTATGCTTACATGATGAAGTGACGCCCATTTTCAATTCGTTATTCTCCTATCTTAAAAATTAGCTTTTTGTTATAGAAAACACAAGCCTTGAATATCAATGAGCAATCCCTGTACTATATAAATAGTTAATATTTTGACGTTTATCAAATGGCTCGAAAATAATGCGGAATTTGTCGAATGGTACGAGCATATTTTGGAAGTAGCACACCCTATACTCCCCGGTAACTCCGTCTATGTTTGCAGCCCTAAGTAAAATGCCGCTTAGAAAGACTTTCCAATACTCAGCACACCATGTCAAATCGCTAACCTCATTGGATGAAACCGTAATCGGATTTTTTTTCTTCGCATAACCCTCCACCTTTGTAAAGATGCCAAAAACGGTGTGTCTATTTACGGTAGCCTTGTTCTTTTGAGAGCTTACAGGCTAGATTAGACGTAGCTTGAACTAATTACTTTGGTAAAATACTATGCCCTAAACACATAGGGCAGACTGGCATTTAGATAACTACCTCTTTATTTAATGTGAGTGATTTGATATTGATATGAGAAATTCCTATATAATAGGCCATGATATTTGTAATATATTGGGCGTGTTTCTAGTAATGGTTATTATGTATTTTCACAGACCACATATTGCTGATTTGTTCTGCTTTCCTTTGTAGCCCTTCCAATATCAGATTCGAAACAGTTGGCAGTGATTTTGTCATTATCCATTGTATTTCTTGTAATCATAATCTTAATCATCGTTGTATGGAAACGTGCTAAGAGGTACAAAAGATATTCAAATGATATTCAAACTGAATGTGTTACAACTGAACAAGGTATTTGAACTCTACATCTTTCCTTCAATTTTTTGCCTACTTGAATATTCACATACTGCACACAAATACATCTCGATTGCATGCACATCATACCATCTACGTCTCTATTATGAATGCACGTTTTTTTTTTATTAAAAGGTCCTTTTTGGTCCAGTACTGAAACTTTCTTAACTTCTTCACAATTCCAGTATCAAAACTTTCTGAAGGCTTTCTTAGTGCAAATTTTTGACTTCCAATGTTTTGCGCATGCACATTGATTGAAAGTGAAAAGCTCCATGTATGCTTGAAATGGTGATAAACCTTAGTAAATAGCCGAGTTGAACTGTTAGAGGGTAACCAACTTTACACACATGACATTTTTACACAGATAAGTGAATTTGCAATACATAAACACTAAAAAACTTTCGTAAGTCTCAAATATCCAGTTCTTAACATTCTTATCTTTTTGAACAGCTGAAAACTACTTTCTTATAAAAAAACGTATAACACATCTAAGTAATAGCGGCTTGTTCAATGCACTCTTCAGCACCATAGAGAGACGGGAGATTCAATTCAACTCCCTGCTTTTGCATTTTGTTTTGGGTGAGGCTCAAGCTAATCGGCTCCCCTTTCAACATACTTTAAAATCCCGTATACAAGCCCCCGTATATAAGTACCCCGAATATAGGCCTCCTGTGAACTAATGCAAATATCCTTTCAAATATAATCCCCCTGGAATATAAGCCCAGGGCTTACGTTCGTGGCTCTGTGTGTATATTTAGGATAATGAATGGACATGGACAAGGCATATATAGAATCTCTGTCTTCTTCTGCTTCTTCTTCTGCTTCTTCTTCTTCTGCTTCTTCTTCTTCTGCTTCTTCTGCTTCTGCTTCCTCTGCTTCTTCTTCTTCTGCTTCTTCTTCTTCTGCTTCTGCTTCTGCTTCTGCTTCTTCTTCTTCTTCTTCTTCTTCTCAGCTTCTACCTTATACGGGGTCACTGTTTCTTATGAGCCTTGCCCAGTTGTTTGTTTTCAAAGTCGCCATCATGCAATCCCTTTTCTGCCATATCCGCCGCCACTCTATCCTTCCATCTTGTTTTTGGCCTGCCTCTTATTCTATTTCCTGGGAGCTCCATAATCATCTCTGTATTTACTTAAAAATGCTTACGAACCTCTATAAACCTAGGGCTTTTATTGGGGATTTTACGGTATGTCATTGTGACATTTAAAGACAGTTGACATGTTCTATCCAAATTTTCAATATCATTATTTGCCTCGTATTGGGTGTCTTAATTCTGAAATCTCCTTTCTGGGAGAAGCTACGTACCTTTAGTTAAGCACCCTTCGCTCTCCAGCCTCTTTATATTTGCCAGCCTCGCAGTGAGAGTAGGCGTCGTGTTAGTAACATTAGCATAGCATCAAATATATACTGATGTCAGTCAGGTGATTTTCCAATCTGAGCAGCAAAGCTCTGTTCTTTGTCTGTCCCTTTGTATTTTGAATAATCCGCATTAAGATTTTCAACTGCTAGGCAACGGATTCGCATAGTCGATCTTAACTGTCACGTGACAAGTTTCTTCCAACGTTGGTTAAATAATTAAGTTGTTTACGTTTGGAGTGCCAATAACAAATCAATTTGTTTATCCTTCATTTTTTAGTCTTTCATTTTCACCTGCTTCTCATTCAGCTAGCAATTTGTTTGATCTTCTTACCTCTGCCGCCATCACCATTCTCTGCTGGTACCATTTTAGTGTGCATGTTTAATTAATTTTTTCCTGAATGTCCTTGTACATGCTCCTTCGCTGGAGAGCTCAACTTTCAACCCCCCAGTGAGAGGATTTTATAACTACATCTCAATATATTTAAAGGTTTGCAATATGTTTTTTATGTTTCAATATGGAAGGTTTATAATATGTTTTTTACGCAACCATAAAATTAGGAAATGTGTTTTTTATTTTGTGCGTTACCTTGGCCATTGCATTATTTGTTCGGGTGAGCCTCTGTCTCAATACAGGATTTAATCTGCAATAGAGTTTGATCCAGCATGGTTTCTTCCTAATTTTCTACGTGTTTGGCAGTGAAACTTATGAAAGAAGGTTATGAAGCATCAGAGAACCAGAGTGGCAAAATGTGTAGCGTCTTTATTGATCAGTTTTCAAGTGCACGTTTGCCCATTGGGTCATTTGTGGGATGACATTAGAGCAACTGTCCCCTTCTCTTTGTCTCTAGCAAAATTAAATCAAAGGTATACATATGCTGAAGAGGGATATTCAAAGATGGAAAAATTTATTGTTTGGTGGATACTTTTTTCGTATGATAATCCGAATGACCCGTTGGATGGTTGAATTGACATAAGGAAAGCATGGTACTCATCGCATGTCACTTCAAACTTAATTGAATTTGGTGGAAATATCTCGTTATTTTATCCTCGTGCTCATCAAGAATTCTATGATATGCTTGTTCATTGTCTAGTAGGCAGACCACAACAGTTCAGTAGTTCAAGTCATTTGAACAGGTAGTTGTTGTTGACAGGTTAGTAGAAGTCGACCACAGATCGATTATTTTGTAAAACTGAGCATTCCGTATTCTGCAGGCGTGCCTGTTTGAAAACGAAGTAATTCACGTTATTGAAAGCGAGGCGATTTAGTGAAGCATAAAATATCATCAGTTTTTACAATTAAGAAGAATTTCTGACTGATTTATTGATGGGCGAGAACAATTTACTGAAAGCCTTCAGATTGAATTACATGCTTCTGATTAGAACGACTACTTGAGCATTGATTTCAAGCGTTTTAATCAAGTAAAAAAGTAAAGGTAGTCCCGTATAATTTCGTACGTAGGGGAGTGCCTGTTAGAGATGACACTTATCCTGAGCTATCGGCATGTGAGGTAGGGTGGCCAGTTGCTTTCCTCGCCGCCTTTATCTCCCCAGTGTTCCCACCAGGTACCCATTTGCTGCTGGGTGATCAGTGAGTGAGCATTCAGTCAGGGCATCGAGTCGGGCTCGAACCGTAGACCTTCCACATGGGAGGCATGCGCTCTAACCACAATGCTACCTCGCTCTTTGATCAAGTACACATTGTTTTTATAAAGAGTTTTTTTGGCCCAGTATTTAACTGTCTCACGATTCCAGTATCAAAACTTTGTTTAGACTTTCTTAGCAAAAATTTTTGAGTTCTAATGTCTTGCGCATGCACAGTAAACTGAGGCTCTGGCAAAAAAGTTGGGGGTGGAAATCTGCCCCCTTGCCTGCTTATTGACCGCTCCTGGAACAAGTGTGGCCTTTTAGTCTTTTTGAAGGTCCTCTTGAAGAAGAAAGTTACCATGCTTTCCTGTTTTCTATATTCTGCTCGTTTTAGCAATGTAACATGTTCTTAGTGGCCTTATCATTCTCTCTTCATTTTGTATATTGGATGGTAATGCACTAAATTTGTTTTTAAAACACAATTTCACAACAATTGCACCTGTCGTGCTTGTATATCTTGCCTTTTGTTAGCATTTCCTGCTTATCCTGGAATCAATTTCATTCATTTAACGGCTATTTTCTATTTTAGATACAGCGGATCCGGCCCAAAACAACCAACGACAGCCATCGACTAGCTCGTCGAACCATGCAGCTAGAACAGCGGTCACCTTATCATCAATTGAACTGCCACCTTATGCTCCTCCAAAGAAACCTGAACCAGAAACTGTAGCACCATGCGAACCACCTCCTCCATATACACCACAAGAGATTTCATTTGTATGACATAATGTTATGTGTTTTTGAGAATTTTATACCACGGAATAGCTGAATGCGGTACAGTTTCGCTTGCCGTTCTCCACGCGTTAGTTACTGCAGCCAGCACGGTCTTCAACTCGATCGGGTAATTTTCTGGTAATATCAAGCAATTTTGTTTTTTTTCATTTTGCACCTGGTTTTTTTGTTCATATTTTCTGGACGCGTCGTGCACGATTCTTTTACTTGCGAACACCCAATTAAAGCAGGTTATTTGGGAGATTGAAAAGGGAGAGTATTTCATCGATTGGACAGCATACTTTGTCTTCTGCACAACAGGTTTTTATTCCTTACAATATCGGAAAGAAGCGTACAAAGTCAGATGAATGTGCATGTTGAATGTTATGTATTCGCTTATGTAATACTACATGGTAAGAGAGGACCGCAGAGAGAGAGTCATGATGAGATGACTACGATAAGGGGGCTTCGAAGAGACCTTGGCTTCATGAAGAAATGTTGTCTTTTAACGGTGACGTCAAAAGATTATTGATGTAAAATCACGCTGTTGTTTCCAGTGATTCATGTTCAGTAACAAGTGTTTTGTTCTTTGATTTTATTTGCCAAATCATCCACCAGATGCTGATGTCGTTTGATTATTTTAGTTGGTGATCGAGTGTAGCTGATTACCAATGCGATGCTGATACGTATTGTTTCAGCTTGTTTTTGTAATAGGCGTACGTCTAGCGCAATTTCAGCATATTTTATATTGCATATCTCGTAAAACGCGTAATTGCTATCTACCTTGAGAGGCTTGAGTAATATGATGAATCTGAAGCATTGGCCCAAGTAATTTGCGAATTATATAGCCCTTGCTATGGAGGGACCATCTCGTGAAGTATGACAACATGTCTTAGGTAGCTGGCAAAATATTGTTTAATGGCACTGCATTGGAGTGCCCCCAGTTTCTACCCCACTCTCTTTTGCTCCATCTGCACATACGATAAGTTTGAAAAATGGACCTATTACCCCGACTGGACTTCTGCAGTTTAACTATCCCTTTTTATGCAATTTTACCGGGATCCATTGTACTGCAGATAATATCAAATACAAAAACTGCTATTTTATGATCAGAAACAGTGGCTGGTGAAAAGTCGTGCTGTCCCTTACAAGACTGCATTAAATATTGCTGTTTAAAGATCTGCATTTCAGTTGCTAAACGATTAAGCTGGAAGTCTATGATACCCTAGGAGAGATCTCATCAGACTTAGCAGTGACAGACAGCATCTATTAATAAACAGGGTTGCCATGGATGGGCTAGACCCCTCCTGGTTAAAATTGAGAAAGTTTTGGGGGGCTCAGCCCCTCTAGTGAACATGCAGTAAATTGGATGAACTCCTAACTTTATCAGAGCCTGATTGTATTTATAAGATAGTATGAGTGTTAATTGAGCAGTTTACGTTCTTAACTTCCAACTAATTTTGGTTTCACTTTTTTACACATTGCATATACACAATAGAGACAGACCTATCATTATAGCCATTGCAAAATGAACGTAGCGCGTATAAATCTTCTACAGCACAGTTTCCCTTCCTAGATTTTTAGGACGGTATCCCTATTAACAAGTCGATAGATATACAGATAACATACATTAATGAGTCGGTCAATCATATGTTACTTGACATCCTTTTTGATGTTATTTAATTCCATTGTAATCACTGCTATAATTCGTGGCAAGTCGATGCTTTGTATTTAAGTATTTGTTCTCTTCGATTTAAGTTATCTAATATTTATAGATGATAGTATACTATAAAACGTTTATTGTAACATCTAACGTTTGTAAATATTGTAGCGAGTGTCAATCAGGCCCTTGCTTTTGTAGCCGTACAATAACTAGCTTTGTCTTGGTGTACAGTAACAGTATCTTTCAATTGCTTTTGTTGCGAACCAAAGTTTTATACTTGAATGAGTCAGGCCTAAAACCATCACTATACAGGACATTCGATATCGTAGATAATAGCTGGCATACTACTATCTACATTTGTTGCAACCATCTAGACTATTCGGATATTTTACCATCTGGGTACCTCTATTTTCAAGCTATTATCTTCATTATATGCTTTGAGGAACTACTTTATTCTAAGGCTGATTTAGTTGACTTCATTGCTACATTCATTCCCACAATTCCTGCTTTGACTTTAAAGCTGCCTTTCACTAGGAAAATCACAATAGTTGTCACAATGGAATTTGCTCAAATTGCAAGACTATGGCCTTTGGAAATTAATGAATATCATTTTCTCCACAATATGATCAACATTGGAAGACTATAGCCTTTTGACATTAATGAATATCATTTTATCCACAATATCATCTAAGTGCAAGACTATAGCCTTGTGAAATTGATGAATATCATTTTGTCCACAATATGATCAAAATTGGAAGACTATAGCCTTTTGAACTTAATGAATATTATTTTATCCACAATATCATCAAAATTGGAAGACTATAGCCTTTTGAAATTAATGAATATCATTTTGTCCACAATATCATCTAAGTGCAAGACTATAGCCTTGT
>OLMO02000262.1:16410864-16493791 GCA_900291935.2 Cassiopea xamachana
ATATATATATATATATATATATATTAATGTATAAAACACTGGCAGATGACCCATGTGGTATACTATAAGAATTGTAAAAAGGAAACACGACACTGGGGTGGAAAGAACTGTACGTTCGACAACTGCACATGATTAGTATTTATGTTTACTTAGTTTACTTTTTCTAGCGTATTGTAAAGTCATGTGTGTAAATATTTGATGTAAATTAGTTACTGAAAACAAACAAACTTAAAAGAAGTTTGATTTGATTTGGTTTGATTTGATTTGATATTGTAAGATATTAAGATGGCCTATAATGCAAAACATCTTTAGGCCCATTGAAAAACTTCAGTGCATGACCAGCAATGTCATCAATGTAAACAAAAAATTTAATGAGAATTGTACATTCGGGTAAATAGCTTGATTATGAACAAAATTACCAAAATCTTCTTTGTCGAGGATAAGGACTCAAAGATCTCTAATTTATGGCCCTAAAACCCTTCCGGAGTAATAAACATCGCATTCACATTAACGTACAGAACGTACGTCTTTAGATAAATATACCACATGGATAAGGTCTACAAACGTACATCAAATGTTGCAAGATCCGGGTGTCCCTCTCCGTAGACAAGCAATGCCAAATATCTTGCTCTATACATCAACTGTAAGCCTCCCTTCACAAGCCCACCACTGTAACAATACAATGCTAAGTGCACCTGTAATGAAGAAAGTGGAAGAAATCTTTGAGCACTTGCAGGTCAATTATGTAAGAGGAAAGTATAAAAAGCTAGGCAAAATTGTTAGATATGAGAGTGCCAAGCTATTTTCAAAACACTACATCTATAAATTAGGCTTACAATAATCTGCCACCTGCCCTGTAACTACTGAGGGGTGAGTGGCCAAGCAGTCCAGCAAGTTCCATTAGCTTAACTGAAGTTAAGCTTGGCTATGTACGGTCAGAAACTGGATGGGCGACCATCCAGATGAACGACCAAAACAGCTCATTCCGCTGTCCTTCGGAGGGGTCGTTAAACTAGGGGTCCCATGCCTAGATGCGGCATGCACAGTAGGCCTAAATTAGCTGAAAAAGCTAGGTATAACAGCCTACTCAAAATAAAGTAAACAACAACAACGTTTGTGTGGGAAGTTATTCCAGGGTTCGTCCAAACTCCATTAAAAATGTTCCAAATCTTTTCCAAAGCCAAATTACCAAATTTCCAAAACCACGAAATGAACAAACATAACCTATACATTGTGCTTAATACGACACAAAGTTATATCCATTTTAGAATATTTTAAAATTTTCCCAAAGAAAAATCCAAAACTTTTCCATAGCCAATTTCAAAAACTTATCTTTTACAAAACTTTGCAGATCCTAGAAAATGGTATTATCAATTTTCATTGCTTTCCTCAACTTTCCAAAACCCGTAAGGACCCTGTTATTGAAATGAAGCCCTCAATGGGGGTCTGGGCTTCCATCTACTATTCACAAGGCACACGAGTTTCCAAATACATCAGTCCATGCCCGGAAGAAATTTGTGCACGAGCGTCAATTCGCACGCGTTTGCACGAGTGATTGCTCTTAGTTATTACGATGTTGGCACGGGCAATTTTTATAGTCATTGGTTTTGCACGTGCACGTGTCATTGTGCACATGCGATCGCACATGTCTCAGGGCATGGGCTGCAACATCCAAAGTGTAATTGATGCTTCTAATCGAAAAGGTATGGACTTGAATCTTAAACTTTCAGACTACTAAGACACACCCTTGGAAAACATGCACCAATCATCAACGGGCACCTGGCAACCAGTTAGATATGTTCTTGAGAATGGAAACGAAATTGTTTTGATAATAATTAAAAATACAATCACATATACTTACGTAAGAATTTATAGTTTCAGGATGATCAATTCCGTACACCCTTTCAGACACAAGAACAGCTTTTCGTTGATATGACACCGCCTGAAGAAATATAAACAAGTGGAAGAATATGTGAATCAAAATTAGATGCAAAGATTTACGCAAAAAGAACAGAGCTTGGTCTGAAAATTTAATACCATAAGATAACGAGTATTATTTGGAAAATATTTTCTTTCATGGCCTAAAAAGTATTGTTTGCCTAACACCTAAATTCGGCCAACAATATTCATGGTATATAAAGATATTTTGCAATGAACTGTAATGAACATTCTACATCACTGTCTAAAAAGTTTCCTGTCAGCCATGATTTTACTATTCAATATTAAGAAGCAAGATCAGTGCATATAGCGACTCGAAAAGCAGAGCCCATGTCATAAAGACTGAAGAAGAATAATCTGAGAAGAATACCTGAGGTATATCGTCAGCCAAATAATGAAGTCTTGCTATTGTTCTAAAGACGAAGAGTTGTCAAAGAAAACAAGAAATTTAATGAAAAGACAAAGAATGAGGCCATGAAGGATTGGCAAAGGTTCCTAAAATTTAAAGCAAAAAAGCTAACATTTTAAATCATTATCATGAGCTCTATCAATCCTGTGGTATTTGAAATATCATATGAAAGTCCTTACTTCAGTTTGGGTAGCTAGGTAAAATCAAATCTTTACAACTCACAGTTTGATATCCAAAGATTCACTAGTACACGACAGTTAAAATAAACCCTGCTTGTTTAGGACAAGCACTACTAGCCACAGACGAATCCTTAAACATTGGTATGAAATCGACGATAAAAATACGTTTACCTGTAACAGACAGCTATATCTGAGTGCAACGGGCCGTAAATTTGATTGAATATATTCAAAGATTCCAACATCAAGTCATGAGCTTCACTAAATAATCCTTTTAAAACAATGAAAACCACAATTAAGAAAAGCTAGTAGCACACAGGAAAAGGTAGTTCGTTAGTTTTCAAATGGAAGTTGGTAAGCCAAAAGGAGGTTGTTTTTTAAAATAAGGGATTGGCAAAATCCTCTCCTATTAAGGAGGCAGATGCCAATGGCACAAATCTTGATAAAAATTAATACATATATGATATAAGATATATGATTATATATATATATATATATATATATATATATATATATATATATATATATATATATATATATATATATATATATATATATATATATATATATATATATATATATACTACACTTGTGATACATGAAAATAAGTGTGCTCAAGAAGGAAACAAGAGCTATTACAAAAGCCATGCAAAGTGGAAGATCGGCCAATAGCACGAAAAACAAAACGAACAACCGAGACAAAATTTTCAACGTTTTACACACATCTGGAAATTATACACATCTGCTACATGAATAAAAATCAAATATACAAACCAGCTTGCAGCCTTGCTTGTGCAACTTCAAATAGCGCGTTGCCATCATTAGACTAAAAACATTAAGAATTTCCATCGTTAAAGCGTAGAAAAATACAGACTGATTGAAACAGGCAACAAAGTTCTACAAAAGAAAGACGAAACATTGATTTAAGCTCACAACAACGAACTCTCCACGTACGTTACACAACTTTGTCTTGCCTACATAATTATCCTGAAAAGAAATCTGACTACAACAGGCCAGACATTAACATTCATGACTTCACAGCCATGACATCTTGGCTCCTAAAAGCTTTTGATTGAACTTCTCCTCCACTAATCCATAGGCAGAATAACTACGTGAAATGTTAACTGCAACACTAGGACTCCAAAAATGGCAATGATAACTAGCTATTGATATAACGATCACGAAAGTAGTAGTGCAAGCTATTCTTCCTATCGATTGGTGGAGGAATACTTCAGTCAATGTTTAAGGAGCTAAGAAGACATGGCTGTGAAGTCGTGAATGTTGATGTTAGGCCTTTTGTAGTTTTTTTCATGCTAATTTATGAAGGCAAGAAAAAACTTCAGTTGTGCAATTTACATGAAGAGTGCTTCGTTGAGAGCATAAATCAATTTGTAGAGCTTTGTTGCCAGTTTTAATCAGACTGTATTGCGCCGTTAAAAAGATTCTTCATAATGAGATGCTGGCTGGATTGTGATCAAAATAGAATGAGGTGGTAGCAGAAGAGTATTGTAGTAATATCGCATTACAAATATCAAAGAATTACAATGGGTTCCACGTGTTTAACTACTGGGAAGATATTGATGATGTCTTCTTCGTTGAAAGCCGGGTGTTTTCTATTTTCCATGTCATAGTCGCGTACGAGTAATTGTATTCCTACAAAAATCAAAAAATTAAAAAATTTAAAACAAAGAATCTAAAAATTTTTTTAAAATCTAAAAATTTGGAAAGTAAAACCCAAAGGAATAGATACTGCAATAAGGTGCCTGAAGCAAGGTCTTAATACTTTTAAAAAGGCATATAAACTATTAAACTGTATAATGGCCTGGACTCTCTATGGTTATAACATGAAGTAAGGAGTTTACGATTGCTCAGCCTTCTTAACTTCAACTTTCCACTTCAGTTACCACAAGTAATTGAATAGCAAATTAAAAAAATAATTATCGTTTATCATTAAACTCGGTCCTGATTGAGGAGGAAATACCGCAATGTTCACATATGAAATACATACGAGAAATGCAGAAGTAACAAAAATAACAAGACGGTTCGAAAAACTTGATAAGCACAAGGGAAAGAGTTCATATTATTGAAGTGGTTATGCAATGAAGGGAACGTTGAAATAATTCGATATGGGAGTTCTCTCGTCCTGTATGTAGACATTCAAGTTACCTGATTTCTTGCAGATCCCTCTCAACAGAGACAACTTATGAATTTCGTACTTGGACAAAACGATGTCTGGATCTTCACTGAGAAAAATGAACACAAATTCCAGGAAATTCATTTACTAAATCAAACAAAACTTCCATGGTAAAAAAATTCTACAATAAAACTCAATTTTTTAGACGATTTTGCGAAAAGAGTTTGAGAAATGCAAAGATGAAAAAAATTCAAATGCTACAGCCTCACATCAAAGCATCAAAGAGTATAGTAATTGTATCCTTGGCATGAAACGATGAATCACAGAATATCGCGAGCACCGTGATTAACAAGGATGTTTCTGTCTCCTCACAATACTTTGGTGTATTCACTGCTCGAATACCGGCTTCAAACACCAAGAAAAGATGAGGAGTGGGCTTAAAAACTTTAAGACAACCTTTATCTACCAAATGACAGTCCTAGTAATCACCAGAAGAAAGTAATACCTAGTAATACTTTCAAATACCTTTCTAGTTTAAATCCAAAATGATTCTGGATTTCAACAACAATCTCCTTCCACAGTATGGATGGTGAAAGATTAACCCATGCAACTAGAACACAAATTGTCCAATGTACTTATGAAACAGCGAAACGCATAAATTTCATTGATAAACTTGCATTTTATGGGGAAATAACTAAAATTGATACTGAACTACATTCAAGCGTTCCTATATAGATTTCGTGATATTTCAGGATAAGGGCTTTTCTGATAACAGAAAATTTACTCCTTTAGAAATATCTTAGATAATCGAGCCTCTTAGTGATAAGGAGTCGTTGAGCCGTGACGTAATGCCAAATTTACCGTTTGAGACCCCCTACCCCCTCTTAACGCTCTAAAAAATAGCCCTCCATATTAACAATAGCGTAACAAATCAAGGTATCTTCCCTCAACAAATCAGGTATTACATGGCAGACATATCAGCTGTCTGGATTGGTTTAGTAGGTAGGCTCAATCATAACAGCATAAATTATATGAGGAACGGTGAAGATGAAATACAAACTCATCCACCATGCTTACTTTGGTTGTTTGAAGAGTGTGCATTTTTCCCTTTTCTTTTATTTTTCTTTTTCTTTATCGTCTAAAGAAAAATGAAAAACAAAATCTGAGGTCAAGAATACTCTCACAAAAATAGCTTAAATAACTCTTTGCCTTTGTTGATGGTTAAAAATATACTTGCACATTTGAGAGCTATGACGGTACATTCTTGATTTGAGGCCAAAACAGAGCGACTTAATAGGGCGTCATAGATTCCTGAATAGCTAACACGATTGACTAAACTTCAACCTCCGACATTCAACAAAAATTGTTCGATGTTTTGGCTTTTGATAGAAAAAAATTTTTGCAAACGACCAGATAAGAAGCAACTTATGCATGACTGTATATCAAATAACAAGAGACCAGAGATGGATATTTTAAAGGGTATAATGAGGTAACAAATATGGCATACTTCTTCTGGAGGTAAATGTGGATGGGGTGTCGGAAAGGAGCTCTGCAAGAGAAGACAGATACTGGAATAATTGGATCTACGCTGCGACAAAAATAGGTAAGCATGAGAAAAGTCTACGATAACCAAATTATTATTTTTAACTACGATAAAATATGAAATACATACTAATTACAGTATTAGTTACAACAAATAGGAATACGAGAGATAGGAGCTTGAAACTCCATATCGCAGATTTTCACTGCAGGAAGAATAATATAAGTTCCAATTGATCGTCAAATCACGCAAGAGTCCAAAGTATAATACATGGAATAACGTACCAAGAAGCAGTTAAGAAAATGACTGACAGCTGCTGATAACGTCCTTAGTGATGCTAAAATTAAAAGAACAAAAATCCATATGGTATGCATGCTGCTGATTGGAAGAAGTTATTGGTGGTATGCGATGGAAGTAAATTTACGTCTCAATGAAAATCAAGAGGTAGCAAGAAGACTTCACTCTTAATACAGTGTCACTTTTATGCGTGAGAACAACAAAATTACGCAAACAAGTTAGGGGAATTGATAACGGCAGGAAGACACATAAGCACATAAACACATCAACATATAAGCACATAAACACATAAGCACATAAACACATAAGCATAGAACCGGGCAACGCAAATATGACTAGAAATTATAGATAATAGATAGATGAACTAATAAACAGATAAATAGATAGATTGATAGATAGATGATGAAAATCCCGTAATTTAAATATTGTACTACCTACTCACTAAAATGAGGTTATCAATAAATAACTAACCACTTTGAAGGCATGATTTTATCTGCTTTTTCGCAGCACGGAGTATCATTTCACTAACTGCCAAGCGCTACGAAGGAATTACTCCAATTATCCAATAACAGCGTCCACATCTTTTTAAAATATGCAGGCAATGCGGAGTGACAGCACAAAGGGCCAATTGTCACACCCTACAGGGGGCCTATTGTCACACCCCACCCAAACAACAAGAGTTCATCATAAAAAATACAAAAAATCTGTTCTATGTCACAGTACAATAAAAACGTGTCTCCAAAGTTTTCGAACATTCGTAGGGGTGGGCCAAAACAGATGTCTACAACAGCAAAGTCTTTTGGGGCTAGCTTGCATTCAAATGCCCCCCCAAATGCGTCAAACTAGATCTCCACCTGGCAGTATGACTTTCCGTTGATGGAAAAGGCTAACTTGTGGAGAAAATGCATTTATTCTGTTATTACTAATTCATTTCGTAATTAATACAATACTATAGTGGCAATAAGAAAGCTCCAGCTTGAAACTAAAATTGGTTAAAAAATAGCAAAACAGCTACAGGCAAAGGCCCGAGCCTTTCCAATTCCAACACAGCCTCAAGGACCAAATGATACTGCAAACAATTGATTAACAAAGACGATATGTATATTCTCTAGAGATATGACATTAATATGACATGAGTATGAAGCAAAACTGCTTACATATACGTATTTCAGGTCATCTCTTAATGAGCAAAGGAATGCTATCTTTCCAAGGTAGCGCATGTTGATGCCCCTATGAAAATAGTAAAATCGATTCAAAGAAAATAATTGTGTAAGACGAAACTGGTACCCCTGTTCAGTGTCTTAAAAAATCAATCATTAGTGGACTATGAACAGGGTTTGTGCAGGATTTTGATATGCAAATCCAAGGAGTTTTCAAAGACTAAAATAACAATTTTCAAGGAGCTCTAAGCTGACATTCACAGCGCATGCGTGAATAACAGGAAGCCTAAAATACAGACGAGACATTTCTTGTTATATCAAGAGGTTTCTTGTACGATTTTCTCTAAACTTTCTTTCGGATATTTCTTTAAACTATTTTTTTGTTTTGTTTGTTGTTGTGAACGAAGAAAACAGTAATCATTCACAAATTTCAAGGAGTTTGATCAATTTTCCAGGAAAAATTCTCATTTTCAAGGAGTTTTAAGTGCCCTAGAAATGACATATCAAATTCAAGCAGCTGTGAAGGAACGCAAAGACCTGCACGAGCCCTACATGATCCCTCTGCTAAAATTTCCCTTATCAAATCTCATTGCACTCTAAGGAAAATACAAAAGTAAATCAAATGCATGCACACGCTATACTAAAGCCAATAAAAACGAAATCTTTACAATAACGAGTATGTCCTTGGCATGAAACGATGAATCACATAAAATCGCGAGCACCGTGATTAACAAGGATGTTTCTGTCTCCTCACAATACTTTGGTGTATTCACTGCTCGAATACCGGCTTCAAACACCAAGAAAAGATGAGGAACGCGAGAGCCTAAATTTTAAGACAACCCCACTGCAATAAGGAAAAGTGACAACTTCCACAAACCTTGAATGCATTGCTTCTGTCAAAGCCACGCCATCAAGTGGGACAACAGTAAGTGTAATGAAGTCTTCAACCTTGAACATATATTTACGTATTGTAATTCTATTGTTACTTATCACGAGCAAGACAAAATTCAACAAACTTAACAATGAAGTTTAAAATATAGGACAGAGAGAGAGAGAGAGAGTGAAAGAGTGAGTGAGTGAGTGAGTGAGTGAGTGAGTGAGTGAGTGAGTGAGTGAGTGAGAGATATCTGAGCAGATACGGAAACAGTGAAGCTTTAAATACATTTTGCTAAGATCAGAGCTCATCAATCAGCGCGAGCGATCTACCGTTCGCAGGCACAAAATGTCACACTTCGAATTTCTGCTGGCACATTTTTCATAAATCTGCGATCGCACGCACAAAATACTTTAAATGAGGCCTGGCTAAGATACGTAAGAGAGAGAATAACTAACCAGTTTTGGCACAACTGTTTCAGACAAAAATTTAGATGCTTCTTTCGCTAGCATTCTGTCCTTAACCAAATTACTCTCCTGAAAATGAGGATAACAAAAATTACAAAAATGAAAGCATAGATAGGCGACACAGTCAACAGGACTAAAAGTAAAAGATGGGACGACTTTGAAGATAATATGAACACACAACAGATTTTAGGTTTGTGGGGCCACCCATTTACACTATACCGGATAGCTATTGTCGCGCCGCGATTTTGCTATTGGATAGGGGGTACCATGTACACCATGCCAAGGCTATTCGATAGGAGACGCTCCGCAAATGAGAGGGATAGTCACTTCGCTCTGTAGGTAATATGAAAGTCACCCCGTATTGTTGTAACGCAATCCGGTGTAGTATAAACGATCGCCCTATCCGACAGAGACCATTCCATGACGCAATGCGACGATAGAAGCCGGTATAGTGTAAATAAGGCCTAAGTCATCTCCAAGCCCCTGAAATTCTAGTGAGAACAATTACGTCAATAGAGAACATCAGTACCATAAAGATAATACTATTGCAGGCAAAGTTAGCCCCATATGACAATCAAATAGTTCATAAAAAACGGTTCAAATCTTCTATGTCTAACTGTAGTGTAGAGTTAAGAAATTCAAAATGGCATGTTCAATGGGATACAAGAAAATGAAAACTATGATATAGGTGAAAAATTTTGACTACCTCTGATTTAGCATGTTTTACTTCGGCGACAAAGACGTCTGGGTTGAAGCGAATGTCGAACTCTGTGAATTAGGTAAGATAAGATACACTGACACAAATCAATAAATATCTTTCAAATGAGGCTCATATTGTTGCAGATAGCTTGTAAAAGAATAATGAAGCATACGAAATTTATAACTAAAACAGTATACAAACAAGAAAACCAGTCTCTCAACAATTATAACGTATGTATACAACTTTCAATAGAAAAGTTGGAGTAAATCATCTCCAGGATATTGCTTAGCTATATTAAAAACGCGGTAAAAGTAAGAATGCTCTCACAGCCATTTAACCAAAGGAAAATATTCAAGGAAAAATGTATAACGAAAACAGCTGAGTAAAATACGAAGGAGACTGAGGAAATGCAAGCATACCTTTATCGCTCAAGGAGCCCACTGTGATTGCTGCTGCTTTCACTGCTTGAATGGTTACTTCATCTGAAACGGAGACAATGCAAATATTCCAATTCGAAGTGAAATTGTTTTTAGAGAACTACAATTATTAACTAAATGGACTAGTAACTCAGCTTTATGTAACTTGGTTTATATGATATACCTATACCAAATAGGAAATCAAAATCGATCTTGTCTTTCAGAATGAACTAATAAAGAAACAAATAGTGTAACAACAATACCTCTTTCTGCATGTTCAAGTTTCTCTGCTTTCTCCAGTTCTTCGACTTCTTTTGTAAGTTCTTTGTTTAACTTCTCTAAATCTTTAGCATTCTTTATTTCAAGTTGCTCAGCTTTCTCAATGTCTACTGGATCAACTTTTAAGATGCTATCACTGTTGCCAGTCCCTTCACTCGCTGACGCCGAATCGACTCCATCCACTGGTGTAGGCTGGCTTGCCTCTGCGGAACCACCTGATGCCTCCTTCTGTAAATAGAAGCTTGCTGCATTACACGTTTTTTCTAAGAAACCACTTTATATGCAACCTAGCACTAGACAGCCTAAAATTTAAGAAACTTTTAGAACTAAAAGGAAAAAGCCAAGAAACTTTAGACAAATAGCACATGGAAATCGCTATCTGGTTCAAGTCAAAGCTATGCCAAAACAATGTGAATATGACATTGCTTTAGAACTTAACTCGTACTGACGCATTTTGTTTGTTATAGGGTAAATAGCTTGCTACAATCATGTTCTGTTTACGCTTTCATGGCAATTAAGTTCGCTAAATTAAGAAACTTTTGAGAAACTTTTAGAACTAAGATGTGGCCAAAAATTAAGAAACTTTTAGTACTAGGCCTTGAGCTAGGTTTCTTATAAAAGAATATGGATACCATTGAGTTGATCAAACATAAAACAGCTGAAAAATCCGATGTAATTCACATGTATGGCACACTGGTATCATTCTACAATGATACTAACACGAATACGAACCTCCTTTTGCTCCTTCGCAGCTCTAAGTTGCTGACTGTACAAAGCTATCAACTTGAGAAACACAACATATCTGAAACTGAATAAAGAAAAGTCCTTTTTAATCTTTTGCCTTATCGATCTGCAGATACAGGATAGAGTAAACAACTGGCGTTTTTCATGGAAAAGGAAGGGTATCTGATGATGGGACGAGACTTGGAAAAGGAAGGGTATCTGATGTTGGGAAGAGACTTGTGTTACACCAAAGATTAACTACAACCAATAATAAGCAAGATATTTTGAGAGCAAAGTCTAACTTTTTGCTCTTCCCTGAAATGTTCTGTACTGTGAACATGATAAAGAATAGAAAATCTATAAGGCTCTTGAAAGATTATCTGACATTGAATTCTGCATCAAAACAAAGCAACATGTAGCTCAGTAGAAGAGAACCGTGAGACAGGATAAACAACTTTTACTACCCCTACAGATATGAAAACTCTGACTACTACCAACATATAATGAAGCAAACTACACTTGAACTTACGCGACAAATGAATCGACCACGTTCTGACGCAACGTGCACAACTCATGTGCATACGGAGATGGAAATTCGAAGAAAAATCTATTTGCCTGGTCCGCGGCTGTCCCTATGGAATTGGCATTCGCAGCTTCTGCGCTTGAAGATTCTTCTTTTAATGGCTTTTCTTTTTCTCCTTCTCCTTCACTAGTTTTTGGTTCCTCCATTTTATCACCTTCCTTTTCAGCAGCTCCATCGCCATTTGGGCATTCTGGATTCTTTTCCTTTGCAGCATCTGCGTCATTTGTAGCCTCGCTTGAAGTTGTTGCGTCTCCATCGCCTGAAGGGACTTCAGTTTTTCCTTTTGCCGCTTGAAGAAAGATCAGTTGTAAAATTTAAGGAAAACACGGAATTAGAAGTTTGAGCTACATTTGAAGGCTTCAAAGCATACAGGAAGCAGAATACAACATTTCCTAATAACTAAGGAGAATTCCATCCCCAAGAGATCGGGTCAAATGTGGTGGTAAATGAACCCCCACCGGTAAATGCCACCAAGAGAGTTCCAGTGTTAGCGTGCACCGCAAGGAAAAAGAGAGCTTACCTTGAATAAAATTAGCATCTGGTGGAAATGTTCTGAAGAGATCGAGGATGTAATGGCGCCCGTCTGCACCAATGATACCCTGCAAAAAACAAATCAAAATTGCTTTAATCCTCGTGATTTCACCCTATCGAACTTCACACCCTGTCCGAAGTAATTTAGATCATTTTAAATGTCAAAAGAAATATCAGTTTTGGCTCCTTGAAAACAATACCCTTCCTAATCTCGAAACTGATACAACGGCAATGCAGTGTATCAGTTTCGAGATTAGGAAGGGTATTATTTTCACGTGATACGACGACTAACATAACTGAAGAAACTTGAGGCTCATGTAAGAAAGTATTAATCTTCAAAATTAGCTACCATCAACTTATTGTATCTATTGGTAGTGAATGGGTGCACATCTAGATGAACGACAACATGACAATCACATTTACAAATACATCTAAACTTCTTTCACAGGATGTAAAACAGAGTCTTGGTTCGCGAAAGATAGGCAAAAAAAGAGAGTTTCTAACAAGAAAAGATGAAACCCACTTACTTTGCATTCCATCGATGAGCATAATTGAACTTCATCACCTTTTTCACTTACAACTCTGAAATGATTGACAGATTCCTACTCATTGATAAAACGGGAGTATGCACAAAGATTGGTAGATTTATCGTAAAAAATCCTTGAAGAACAGCGTATAGCATAGATACTACTAACAGCTAAATTCACAGTAATCTGTCTTTTTGTCAGGCTGTTTTCTACGGTGGAGTCATAACAACTAAAGACTGCGCTGTTATGAATTTGAGAAGAAATTCTCTATCCAACAAGACAACAATGACAAAAGATTGCAAGCAATTGCCATGACAAATTGTGCTTGTCGATTGAGTCAAGCAGCAAGCCACTGCATCCATAGTCAATACATCATAAAAAATTCGTTTCTTAAATCTCAGCAATGTTCCAACAGAGTATGTTTAACCTTTCCATCTAAACAGGAGAACTTTGTAATGTGCACACAAAAATGTTACGATTGAAATGTAAAAATTGCAGTACATTTGAGATTCAACTTTGCAGACACCCAATAATGATTATACTGATGCCATTGAGGAAAGGAGTACATTTACTGTGATGCATCTAAGTCAAAGATTACTAAAAAATTTCCGTATTACAAAGACTGGCTGAGGATAAGGAAAGTAGAGAAGATTTCTGCAATTAAAACCGGCATTCCTAGTAATTCTATCAAAAACTTCTTTTTGCAATCAATACTGCAAAAAAATATTAAATTTTAACGATGAACTGTTCAACTGTATTTGAAAGTACTCACCTGTGGGATTTGCTACGTAGAGTTTCGCCGGCTTTTTTGAGCTAAAGGGAACAAGCGCCAATCAGAAACAACAATGCAAAGGCCTTCTGTTGCATATAAATGATTTCTAACTAGAAAAAGCTTCTCAGGATAACATGAAGTAGAGTTATAAACTTAAACATATATAGGAGAAGGCTATATTGAAATCAAACAAATGAAACAAAACAGGAATGACGTAATGAGTAATTTTACCAATTCGAGAAACTTCTCATTGGCAGAAAGCGTTTTCCCGCCATCGATGGAGCCATAAACAACAGAATTTTCTTGCTCTCTTTGAAGGATACCTACAATACAAGAAATATTTCTTTGAGTGAAAACCATTTAGATTGCTTAACTCGTTAGATTTTACAATTTACCCAATAGCTCAATAAATTCATCAATGTACCATTATCAAGCTACCCCAACCCCGCCCCATCCCACCCTTTACAAATGCTAGAAGGCAGAGTTCAGTGAATAACCTACACATATTATTGGTGTGAATACATGCTTTTTTATAGCAAAGTGGTTTATAAGAAAATAGTACTCAGCTTGCTCAAAAAACTAAGAAAGTTCAGTGCTGGATTTTTGAGACATAGGCAAGTTTCTAGTTTCTGTATTTAACACTCGACTTATCTGTGTACAAAATGTCATGTATGTGATGTTGGCTAAGCTCTAACAGTTAAACTTCTGTTATTTGCTAAGATTTATCATTTCAAGTATACATGAGGCTTTTCACTTTTAATCAATGCCAGTGCGCAAAACATTGGACGTCAAAATATTTTGCTAAGAAAGTCTTGATACTGGAATCGTGAAAAAGTCAGGAAAGTGTCACTACTGGGCCAAAAAAACTTTCCTATAAAAGAAATGCGTAGTTGGTGTGGCAAAGAGCTTTTATAAAAACGTAAAGCCATACCTGGGATAATGGACTGTGCAATAACACGATAACCACGATAGTCAATTATGACTGTACCCAGGGTGTACAGACCCTAAAACGAAATATACACCAAAATGGGATTTAAAGAAGCGGAAGTAAACTAGGTACATCATCACACCAAAAGTGGGGTTTATATCTATCAGTTGAATCTGACTGCTTGGTTATTCAGTCCATGGACTTCGTGTAACGAGAATAGGGTGAGAATGTGCGTAACAGCGATAGATGAGTTTGCATAATGTATACTGTCAGTTAGTTGTCAAGCCTGCTGTGTTAGTGTCATACGGTAATGAAAGAGGCAGCTCATTGTAATCAGGGAGCTGCTGTACATCCTCAGGGGCTAGGCCTTCGGGCCTTGCTTCACAAATGTTTTTATATTCATCCACATTAAAGAACCCATAAACGTTACACACGCCAGGACGATATAAAGTTTTCCTAATTGTCGTCAGACAAATAGTACTTTATTGATCATTTTCTGACAATAAACATGCTAGCATTTCAATACTTCTCATTTTACCTTCTACGAAAAACAACATGAATATTCGTAGCATACAGTATTCTTGATGACTTAAATTACCCCTAGAGCACAAAAACGGGAATGAGCAGCCGTGGCCTAGCGGTAATGCACTCGATTCGGGCCAACATGGTCTTGGGTTCGAGGCCCAACGCAGGATTGGTGACGTCAGGAAGGGCATCCCGTCCTAAATGCTCGTGCCAGAACTAAAGTCCTCTCAGAGGCACCCTGCAAGCCCCAAGGAACTGGGGGGAACAGAGGTTAAATCGAGATAGATAGCACAAAAACAATAATGTTTTCGATGGTGGAGTCACAACAGCGTCAGCAAAAACTGTTGTGAATTTGCATCGAATTTACTCTGTGGTTTGTAAACACAATGAAAATCATACGTACTTAATCATCTAAATATTGAACAAACCAAAAATCCAAGAATAATTCCTTCTAATAAGAAGTTAAACGCTGTTATAACCTAAGAAATCACGCTAAATGTCATACAATTTTGTGGCTATTTTAAACCACTGAAAACAACTACCACAGCATTCGGTATGGTACAATCCAAAGATTTAAGTTTCAACATGCATAGAAAACAATCAGATTAATGTCTTGTAATTTCCAGAGATTTTCAGATCCGACTGACTAAAATAATTGACATCAATGGATTGATCTGTTTCCTTGTGCTAGAGGTGTCTGGGATTTACATAAGTTGATATTTAAATAAAAATATTCATTAGCCGATATAATAATTAGGGCCTACTGAAAGCATACCTCGATATCCAATCGGTTTACGGCTGCTACACCGGCAAGATCACCGCCCTAAGAGGAGACAAAAACTAGAGTATTTACCAGCTTAGTAAAATGCATATCCCAGCTCAAAATCTGAGCAATATTTATAATTCAGCCTGTCCAAGCACAACTAGCAAACCAAATCAGCCATGCTTTGATCATCTTCTTGACTTTTACTGACTCGCAGAACAACGCATAAGGATGCTGAATATCTGCGTAATGCTCTTGGTACATTCATTCTAAAAAAGTGTTTGTGTCCATTTGATGAAGGCCTTCAACAATGCAAGAACTGTTTTCTGCAAAAGGATTTTGGAAGGGTTGCATTATCTAACTGCAAACATCAGCATACACTGCCGAAGTGCCTTGCGTACAATTTAAATTTCTGTCGCATCCTGAACAACAATTTTAACTGGATTTTCCGTCACGGTCGCACCAGTGGCGGACGCCTAATATTCATTGGGGGGGGGGGGTAAAGCCTCTTGGTTGTGAAATATTAGTCATGCAACTTTTCCACATTTCCTTAAGTCCAAAAGAGACCCCCTTTGCCCTCACTCGAATATCTGCTACTGAGATAAACCTCCCACCAATACATAGCTTGCATTGTTAAAAAACCCAATGTTGAAATTCAAATGAAAGCTAGTAAGTTGCAAGCATTGCGCAGAAGAATGAAATACCTACCGCGGCAGCATACGCAGCAGCATCGCCTGAACAGAAAGAAATTTAATGCGTTGAACAAGA
Source organism: Cassiopea xamachana (assembly GCA_900291935.2). Classification (NCBI taxonomy): domain Eukaryota; kingdom Metazoa; phylum Cnidaria; class Scyphozoa; order Rhizostomeae; family Cassiopeidae; genus Cassiopea; species Cassiopea xamachana. The sequence goes on from OLMO02000262.1 coordinate 16,427,375, forward strand.
ATACAAAGTTAATGGTGCAATATTAGAATGACGTTAAATGCAGATCAAGAAATAATAAACTATAACTTTCACAAATTGAGACTTGCACACATAAACTCTCACAAGAAGCATTGCCATTACATAGAATTGTATTAAACAAAGTAGAACTAAACAAAGTAGAGCTAAACAAAGACAGAGACTGGAGATAAAAGTTTCTAGGGCTGAGTGTAAAATATAAAAACGTAGGCGTACCTCCAAACCGTCTGTAGTGATCTCGAGAGTCACAAGCATAGCTGAAGAATATATTATTCCAGATGTACATTCGCAACCTGAAAGAGAATCAAACGTCACAACGGAGCAGGCATAATTTTAAAATGACAGACAACTTTACTCTCTTCATATCACCTGCATCAGCATAATCATGAACGCAATCATCATGAACGTCGTAATCACAGAAACTACAACATCGTCATCAATCACCATCATCAACATCACAAGCAGCTTCCTCATCAAGATCAGCATAATTATCATCGTTATCACAATAGTGATCATCATCATCATCATCACCATCAATCATCATCATCACTGTCATCATCATCATAATCACATTCACCATCATGATCAACATAATCATCATCGTTTTCACAATAGTGATCCTCATGATCATCACCATGATCATCACCATGATCATAATCATCACCATCATAATGACCATCATCTCCAGCATGACTACAAATACAAATTCCAATAAGAACAGAGACGATGACAACGCTAGCCAAGTAAGAAAGAAGCTATAATTTTCGTAAGCAGATAGACATCTGAAAGATTTAATTTCTACAGCCCCCATAAAGAAAGACTTTTGCATTTTGGAGGCAATGAAGCACTTAGGAAAGAACACGCTATTCCTTTGAGAAACAATAAAATAACAGGGACAAGCCATTAACAGATTACCGGGGGTGTCAAAAATGACTATCAAACACCTGCATCCACAGCAAAAGGCAAGAAAAAATTGTCTGCAAAAAAACAGAAAGGGGTAAAATTGTTTGCCCCAATATCTAATAATTTAAAATTTGAAGGAAAAAACCTGTCTGCACAAAAGAATCATTTTTGAAAATTGTTTGAAAGCAAAACTCAAAAAATTCCCCTTTATGTTTGAAAAGATGATACCCCTGCCCCTGTAAAATGCTAATAGCTCGTCGTCGCTAATCAGAGTAAGCAAAATAAAAACAGCAGGAAATTTAAGCAAGTATATAATTATTCGATAAAGTACCACTCATTAAATAATCCCTAAGGATGAGGAACTTACTTTTCGTCCTCTCCTGGGTTTATGGCCATTACATTCCCATCAACCACTGCGACAGCGCCTTTTGTAGCGGCAGCAACAAAGTCACTTGTGATCTGAAAGACATCGCAATTCAATGAGTACTTTTTAAATAAAATCAACTTTGGCTACTGAACTTCACTCTTCGTTCAGTAAGATGGATACTCAGAATTATATGTACCCCAACAACCTATAACTTAATAATCAGGTAGCGTTTTAACTCATTAGTGCTCTCCTACCTTGTAAAGTGCTCGTTCACGTAAAATCCTTTGGTGGGTTGATGCTCTTGGCAATTCCTTTGCAGATTGGAGTTCTTCATTCCAATCCCTTAACTTAGGAAAGAAATAATAATGTACTTTTTAAAGGCTTTGCTAATCAGATGAACAGCAAAATATCTTACACTAAGCAGCATTAGATGTATCAAATCATGCTGTACAACTACACTCTTTTAAATCATAACTTCTCCATCTGCTATCACACCTCAACATATCTTTCTCTGATTGCTTATCTTCGTAAAGTAGCATTTATCTTCGTAAAGTAGTATTCATCTTCGTAAAGTAGTATTCATCTTCGTAAAGTAGTATTCATCTTCGTAAAGTAGTATTTATCTTCGTTCAGTAGAATTTATCTTTGTAAAGTAGTACTTATCTTCGCAAAGTAGTATTTATCTTCGTAAAGTAGTATCTATCTTCGTTAAGTAGTATTTATCTTCGCAAAGTAGTATTCATCTTCGTAAAGCAGTATTTATCTTTGCAAAGTAGTATTTATCTTCGTTAAGTAGAATTTATCTTTCTAAAGTAGTATTTATCTTAGTAAAGTAGTATTCATCTTCGTAAATAGTATTTATCTTCGTAAAGTAGTATTTATCTTCGCAACGTAGTATTTATCTTCGTCAAGTAGTATTTCTCTTCGTCAAGTAGTATTTCTCTTCGTAAAGTAGTACTTATCTTCGTAAAGTAGTATTTAAAAGTATTTACCTGACCAGGGATTTGCTCTTCATAACCAATTCTTCCGGTTACGGCTATGAAAAAATAAAATTCAAGTCAGTATGACATGTTAACAAGGAAAATATTAACAAAGAAAACAAATTCTAAAGCATACGATATCTCCTAGATATGGGCTAAGATGCAAAGCAAAAATTTACCCATAAAAACTCACCGTCTTCTGCTCTAAATGGGTCAGATACATGCTCAAAGTTCGGCGACACCCATGGGTAGACTAAAGGAAAGAATTTTTTGAAGTAAGAAGCGAACATCTTCACTTTAGCAATACTAATGAAAATATGAAGAGGGAAGATTAATTTTGAAATAAACTGGGGCCAGAGATGATAAAGACTATCTTATTCACTATTAAAAGAAGGTAATACTATTTGCAAACTATGAAAACATGACTTTTGAACGCTGATCTATCCATATATAGAGAAACTAACTACTTTTTGGGAAGATATGAGATTTCTTCTGTAAACACACTAATTATATTAAATTTCTACAACTTTTGCTTACAATTCTGTACATGGTTGGCTAATAGTATCGATCACCAAGACAAAATCTGCTATGTACAAGCTCTTTTTATACATCGAGTACAATACAAATGCAACGCCAAAGCCATGAGAGTACTTTCAATAAAACAGCCAGCTCTCAACACAGTACAAGCTATGAGAAATACAGCAATGCCATGCAAGTCTTGCACTAAGTAATAGTAAATGAATGTAATTTACCTTGATATGGAGAAGGCACGACTTCCAATGGGTGTTTCTTGATACTGGAATGAATACAAGGTGAAAAAATTTGCAGAGCACCGTTAAACACAGATACAATTAGCTAAGAACTAGATATATTCTATACAAAAACTCCAGAGCAATCATATTGCAGTATATAAGCCCTGGGCCTATAGAGGTTCGTGGACATTTTTTGTTGAGCTAATATTCGGGGGGCTTAAATTCGGAAGGATATCTATGCTAGTTTAACAGAGAGGCTAAATTCGGGAGCTTATATTCGGAGGGATTTTACGGTATGCGAATGTTTTGGGTTAAATGGGAGGCAGCGAACGTGCAAGTTACTTATCTTGTAAGAGACAAATACTAAGAAAGAATACGCGTAGATTCGTTGCTTACAACTATCGTCAACTTAGACGGTGACTCATGCTTACTAAATTGGCAATATTAAAGCTTGTAGATTTTCACAAAACAGAACAATACCTCTGCCTTTGCAGCAATGAAAAGTTCTTTTTGAACAATGGGCTGACCTAAGGACAACATAAAGTCTAAGAGAACGAAATTTAACAAAGAGAAAATAAAATCTTATTATTGAAAAAAACTCTGAAATGATTACGACATCGACGCTGATAAACAGCGACCACTCATACAAACGCTAGACTGGCATAAGGAATCTGCGCAACTTGAGAAAAGAGGAACTCTTTACTCTGCATGGTGAAACTCACATATAAAATCAGCATTGCTTAGATTACAATTAAAGCTACGATCCAATTCATTTTCAATGCTTCAAGGCTTCTGTAAAGGAAACAATTTTCAAAATTCTCCCCCCCCTCCCCTATTGTTATTTCCTAAGCAACCGACCCTAACCACGCAGAGGCAGCACAGCAAAAGCGTTAACAACTACTGAACTGAAAAGGAAGCGGAACAACTTAAGGAGGCCAAAGCAAACTTTTCAAAAACCAGCGCATAACCTAACTGAATAGAAATGCAACAAGCATTTAGAAACTTTGTGTGTAAATTTTTTTGTCTATCTACTCTCAAGGGAGTTCGACCTTTCTGGGGGTGAGGGAGGGCAAATAACATATCAAAATAATGCACGTGATATTCAATTACATGATTTTTTGTGATTTTGCTTTTTTGGTGATTCTCCAGCGATCTCTAATGATTCTTAGTGATATTTTTTGTGACTCCTTTTATGACATATGTACATGATCCTGTGTGATTTCAGGAAAGTTGTATGAAAAGTCGGTGGCATACAACATAAAACAAGAAAGGAACAACTGGCAAGCTATGAGCAATAAATTGCACGAAAATCAACCAACTTGTGATATCAGGCCAACAAGTGTCTGCGCTCGGCACGGTTCAGCATGGGGCTTTGGGTCGAACTCTGTATCCGATGACCTAGAAAATTGAATTGAATTTGAAATCGAAACTGACCTAAAGAAAGATTAGTAGACAAAACCAAAAAGGGCAATTCAAGCATTTCATTTTCTTAGCTTCATTCTATTCTTGTATATACAATACTCCATCACCACAATACTCTGTAAACACTAGAATACAAAGCCAACAAATAAACAGCTCTTATAAGGGTCTATGTCCACATCGCTCTATCCTAGAAAGCTCAATTCAGTTGCAGTTGCCCTTTCAAGGGGTTGTATTGTAAACATCGCTATATTCCAGAAAGTTCATTATTTATTCATTGAAGAAAATCAACTAGGTAGAATCTCTTGCGCGTTTACGCTGAAGTAGTAGTAACGCTTGTAGTAACATCATCATTTGAATTAATCCGCATCATATTTTACGATCCTACGAAAGATTAATCATCAGCTTGGACTTTTATGTCACATGAAAATGATGTTTATATCCAATAACAATAACTATGCACAACTTTCTCGCTATGAAAATAACTTTTGGCAGCTCCTACAGTACACGCCTGGGGTGTCTGCGCCATGTTCCTTTATTTCGTGAGAGTCCCTGAAGGGAGATAACTAGTGAACTTCTTCTCGTTAAATTTCGCAACAAGATAATTAATGTACCCGAAATTAAGAGTAAAGAATTGCAAGGCCAACCTGTTTATGTAAAACCCATTGGATGATGCAGTGACATTGTACTTGTTCTCTTCGAGGGTTACTATATCAAGATACAGTAAGTCACCTGTACAAACGAAAAAATCAATAATTTTATGATCTAAAGCTATGGAAAGCAATAGGATATAGCACTTTGCTAATAACCCAATTTTCAATCAAAGAATAAAGGAAAGGTGGAATTCAGTAGCTCCGCTAATAATAATTCGGCGTGAACTATTGCTTTCTTCTCGATGTGTATAACCAAAAAAAAGTATAGGTAGTCCCGTGTACTGTCGTACGTAGGGGAGTGCCTGTTACAGGACACTTATCCTGAGCCATCAACATGTGGGATAGGGCGGCCTTGGCACCTTTATCTCCCTAGTGTTGCTGCCTGGTACCCATTCACTGCTGGTTGAGTAATGGGTGATCATTCAATCAGGGCATCGAGTCGGACTCGAGCCGTAGACTTTCCGCACGGGGGGCATGCGCTCTAGCGACTATTCCACCTCACCAATATAACTACCAAAGTTAATTTATGATGAGTTCATAGCTCAAAAACAATGCCCCTCGCTCTCATAAGTTCAATGGCAACAAATTATTTATAAATCAGAAAGTGGACTATGAAAACTGAAAATGTTGCGCATACTACCATACACAAAGAGAATCATGTGTAACTGTAAATAAATTTTAACAAAGTAGACTACATTAGTAATGACGTCATACAATCTATTAGAATTTTTATATTTTCACCGCATGGATTGAGCTTTTCAGAATTTAAAGTCAACATCAAAATATTCAAAAAATAGAGTTTTCGTGACGTCACAATAATGAACTCTATTCATATCAGTGCACAGGCACCAAACTTAAAATACATTTCATTAGCCAACAAAGAAAACTAGGAAGTCGCAAAGCCATAATAAGATTGCTAGAATGGCTTTCGAAAATAAGGAGCAGGTGGGAGTCTTTCTTATCAGTCGAAATATATAATATGAATTTTCCAATCTCAACTTCTATACTGGTGGTCTATATCGTGTTAAAGAAGTCATCTGTATGATTGACAACACGAACCTATCAACAAGCTTACAATTTCAGTTAAAACAATTATAATTCCCAACAATTCCCTGCCTAAACGAATGCAACATTTCAACGACCAGCGCACATCATTTGCAGACATTTGCTTTGCCTTCACAGCGCTCTGTCTCAATACTTTTTACAGCACAACAGCGCTGCGCAGAGCCGGCATAGCCCAAAGTGGTATACGAATACAACATCCCACAGAACAGCGTTCAACATTCCTACTTGGTGAAATGTATTCGTTTAACCGGGGCCTACGGAAGCAAAGAATTGAGGTACCAGACACTTCTTACATAGGACAGAACAAAACAATAAGCTCGCTGTTCTTAGAAGCCATTCGTGCTTCATTTGACAGCTGGTTTTATGCACTAATAAGGATCACAATATTTATCTGATTTTAAAAAAAGCATGATTATGAATCTCCATCAAGGACATTGCACGCTATCTATCAAGCGCATCAAATTTAGCCAATGAGGAAATTACGAAGACAGCCTTCAGTACAATGACATGACAGCAAAATTACAAATTCATTGCTAAAACTCGCCACCTTACAATCTCGTCTACTTTTCCACCTATAAGACATCCTTTACAGGGATCCTGTACACTACTTCATGACGCCATTCTGGCACTTCTTAAATGTTACATACCAAATGCCATTTCAAGTGAAACCAATTCTATTCAAGCACTCATAGAATCTACAAATCTTTCTGTCAAATACTACTCATAACCAGTCAACAAAAAGAAACAATTCCACTATATATTAGCCCTACCAGCTAATTTTCTGGGTCCTGGTGGTGGATTCCAACTTGAATATCTCAAATCCTTTAAACATTGCTGCACCTGAGAAAATAACAAGAGAAAAATTTACCAAAAACAAACCTTTGTAAATAATTAGGATAAAACAATTCCCGTTACCAGTATGCAGGGACTATACCTAAGGGAGCATGGGGGTAACTCACTTCCAACTCTAAAAATTTGTCATTTTACAGAACAAAAATGACAGTACAATGTATTTTTGCAGTGTAACTAACTGAACCCTGGATCCCTTTATCAATGCCTGTTACTAGAAAACATCTGGCACCTCCCCCCCCAAATACAATATTTGTTTGTGGCAACAAGGAAAACATCTACTGAAGCAATTAATGTACCAAGAATGGGAATCAACTGCACATACCTGTCAGGGTTGCTCTTATTATTTCAGGAGCAAATTCCCTGATTTTCCCTGATATTTTCAATAAAATGCTACTCATTTCCCCTGATTTCCCCCCCCCTCAATTAGGATTTTATCAGTTCTTTCAACAGACATTGGCTTTTGGACAGCCTTGAGCCAATTGTAAGCCATTCATATATATGGCTTCATAACAAAATGAAACTGTGCTTCATAATCACAGCATAGAACAGAATGATAGGCAAAAGGGTGAATCTGGCAACTATCACACTCAACTGGATGTATGATTGAATATGGAGAAAGTCTCCACTCTTCATTTAAGCAATAAGACACTTCAAAAGTTCCCTGATTTTCCCCGATTTCTTGGGAAATTTGTCTTTTTCCCTTGATACTCCGTGATTGAAAATAAAATCCCTGAAGCTCCCTGAACTGTCTGACTTAGTGGCAACCCTGCCTTTGCATATTGCATGTTGTTAGTGACATGGAAATCATTTAGCTATGGTAGAAATTCTTATCAATTAGCTATGGTAGAAATCTGTGCCCATATCACCAGCTTTCTAAAGGGGTATGTAGAATAAGCAATTCCCATAGGACTTTTTAAGAATATCTCCCCTATCCTACTGCTACATCTACCTGAGAGACTAATATTTTAAATCCTATTTTATTCCTTACAAAATTCAAATTATATACACATTATAAGATTGCTTAACACAACAATGACATTTCTGAATACCTTTGGTTCATTGTATTCTGGAATTAATGCCTCAAGTTTTGGATATGCTGCATCTCCATCTAAGACAGAGTAGTCAGGAGGCAGACACTCTTCTGTTGGCAGATTTGCATCTTTTGTGCCCTTGAGAATTTCATCTAAAATAATGATAGACATTAATCAACTTATCTGGAAGTTTGTCTGCATAACCCCCATCACCTGCCACACTAAAATAAGGTTACTCAAAACAAAATGACAAATGCAAAAACCCACTTGATAATTGCAAATTGCATTTGTGAAAACAGCTAAAGCATATTAGAGAATTAATTTATATTGAGTTGACAGCTGTTATTCAAAAAACTTTAAATGCAATATTTCCTGTATAATATTTTACACAGCAGCTGTGAAGTTCTACAAACATTGGGATTCCAAGCAAACTGACATAGAGTGTGATCCCTTCCAACTCACTTTTACAATAACATTATGTTGCCATACAATTTTAGAGAACTCAACTGATTGAGAATTTTCTTTAGTTAACAACTGTAAATGACATATATCTATACAATTTCAATCAGCTCCCAAGCTATCAAAGTCATTGGGGGTACTATTGCTGATGGAAATCAACAGACTCAATACAAACAACAGAAACAGTATACAGTTTTACTTTACCTTCAGGGTCAATACCAGCAATTGTTGTACAAAATGACAATGAGAGATTGTCTGTTGCTGTAAATGAACTCTGATATAATGAAGTACTGAGCAAATCTCTGAGACGTCTAATATGGATTCTTGCTTCTCTTACACTGTATGGTTCATCTACAACTTTCACAGCAGCATCTTCCTTCATATCTTTGATTGTGTGAAGCTCTACAAAGTCATCTAACCTAGTTCCATTCAGATGCAAGCTAAAACAAGTCCTAAAACAGCTTTCTGGTCTATCAAGCACAACCTGCCGAATTTCCTGAACTGTATCATGATTTGATATCTAAATAAAGAACCACAAAATTATTACGAAGATACATTAAGAAAATGAATAAAGTTTAAATTTTGCTGATATATGCAATAGATAGAGCCTATTGAAAATGACAAAATTGAATGTCCCTCCAAGGGAAGATAATTTCATTAAGTCTATACATCAAGTGTTTATTTGAAATCTGCAAGCATATACAATTATATCCTGCATAAAAGAGCCAGAAAAACTAGAATCTGTGACAACAATTCAGAATGAGCTAAGTATTTTGTTCACTTCAAGCCCACACTCACAAAATACACTTTTCAGAAGCACTTTTCCAACAATTAACCTATCATCAAAAATGTAGATTACAACAAAATGAATCTAGAAATATAACCTGCAGAGTAGAAGGATCTCCTGCTCCTGGTATTAACAGTTTAATATTGAATATCTTTAATGGGATATCTGAAATATAACATATGCTAATGTGAAAAAGAGAGAAATAATTCATTTAATCCAATGGCTGGCACATGCATCTAGAAAAACATAGATGTGGGGATAATTTGAACAAAAATGTATTCAATTATAAAATAAATTTAAAAGCAGTCTGCAAGATGATAGGGAACTGCAATGGTTAAAATTAATATCTGCTTGGAATTAGTATCAGTCAAGAACTGCAAAAAATAGGAACCTTTATCATTGGACCTATAAAGCACAAGGTTCAGATCTAACTACTAAAATGTATGTTTTTACAAAATTTACAGCTCCATCTAATCCAAACTTTTAACTGTCCAAAAATTTCTAAAAGACTTTAATGGCTAAGATCTAGCATGCTTCTATCACGGAGCATATCATGAATAGACACAGAAAAATGAGACTTGATCAGTTTCATGTAATTACAATAATAGACAACAGAAAATCTATGTGGGCAACAAACTGAACACTTCTGGAATGCACTAGACTTTGAAAATTAAACAATATATACCTTCAGGTTTTTGTGAGTCTTCCTCCTCCTTTGAAGCTTCTTCAGAATCTGTAACTGTTCCATTCTCAACTTTATCATTGTTGACATTGTTTGTTTGTGTGGCTGTGTCCTCAGAGTCAACATGGCCATTTTCTCCATTCAAACCATCTACCCCATTTTCTTGATTTGCTTTCATGTCCATTTTCAAACTTGTACTTTTCACTTCTAGCTGTGAATCCTTTTGGTCAACACTTGTGTCAGACTTCTCAGACTCAACAATGCACGGCATTTTCCAAATTTGACTCTACAGTAAAATATAAGTTAATATAGAGGCAAGAAAGAAATACTTTTTCAAGTCAACAGACTATTACAATGGTGATAGAACTATCACAAACTAAGAGCACTCACAATGTCATGAGCACATGGTGCTGAAATTCATCAGGCATGACCTTCACAAGCCACATCTGTCATTCAAGGACATTTGGCAAAAGCTTTATGACTTAAAGTCAGTAAGGAAATTGAATCAAATACTTGAAAGAACAAATCAAATCTAGTTTAATATCCTGTGCTAGCCAGGAAAACTCTTCTCCTTTCCAGACACAAATCATTATAAAAGCAGAGCAAATTTATACTATGGGTCAATGAATGTAAAACAGATTTACCAAACTAATGCCACTCTTTGCATTGTGCACAAATGAGTGCAGGTTCTATAACAGCTCACTAATCGAGAAATCCAGCTGCTAATAAAGTAATCACCCTTTGTTCCATTGTGTTTAGCAGGGAATAACATAGTAAGACATGATTAGTGCAACTCAGAAGAGTTCATGACACAAACAACTGAGAGAATTAACAGCAGAAGTTTTTGTGTTGCTTGGATAGGAACAACAGGACTTACTTCACAACTTTCTGCCAATGTTTTAACATGATCACATGTTCTACTACTTCATTTCATACAGACAAAGCTGGTAATCCTAGTGTAAAAGACTGTTCATTACTTACAGATGGATTGGTACCAAAGAGAAATTGGTTGGGTGAAAAACTCTCTCGAAGAATAAGGCTGCATACAGGGCCAGCAATTGATTTCAGAGGCATCCGGGCAAAAGGGAGATCAGAGGCCCCCTGTAAGCAAAGTGAGCAGAAAATCAGGGTATGAGAAGTTCAGAAAACTATTACTGGTCTTACTTTATGACGCCCCTCAGGCTCCAGGGTGCATTCTGTGTAAAGCTCAGGAAAGGTACACCTAAGGCAACGACAATCAGAAGAACCCCATGCTGAGATTTGTATTTTATTGCACTAGGACACCAACTAGTATAGCTTAGGGTACATCCACATTGCCATACTGATGGGAGAGCTAACACTACACCTAGATCTTCAGGCCTAAGTGCATGGAATGCATCTTGTTTCAGACCTTGTGAGTTATGAGGCACATAGACCATGGGGCCTAGGGACAATCTGCTCTCTCTTAGGAGCTCTGGCAGTGCAAACACATTGCAATACTACCTCAAGGTTGGTTAACATGATTTTTTGGACAAGAAATCATTTGTCTTCAATATCAACTCCTCCGTAAATAATGCGCAGTCCCTAAGAAACTACCAATACTTCTCCAAATTTGATTTGGAAAAGACACCGCATTTCTGTAGTAATAATGCTCCAAATATTGTCACATTGATGCAGAGTAGAAAAAAAGAAACTATGTTTTTCTAAGGCAGCCTGGATAGGTTCTTAAGTAATAGGTTGGTATTTTCAAATCCAGCCTGTAAGGTTCTTAAAAAGGCTCTTATACATCAGTCTTTCCTACATAGTGGGCATTGCAAAAAATAAATGATAGTTACTGTTCTATAAAGTGCATGCTTTGCACAAATTAACAGTCCAGCACAAGAATTCTTCACACTTCCAGAGTGTCTTTTGGCCAGAATTCTTGTTTCAGAATTTTGTGATTTTTTGTATGACTGAAGCATTCTGGAAATTTTTTAAGGATTTTTGCAGTATTTTTAGTATTTGAATAACAACTGTGACTTTGGTTTTTGTAGAGAATAATCAGAAAACAATCAGCTTATGAAAAATTCTCCTCTTGAATTTCTAAATTGCACAATAGGAAACCCACTATATAAGAGCCATCCCTATTTCAGTCTCCTTGGGGTACCTATTTAGAGGGTTCAAAAGATGAAATTTCAGCCTCAAGGTTCTTCTAAATGCAGGTTCCTCTATGCGGGATTCTACTGTATATACATACCACTTGTTACAGAGGGGTCGGTATTGAAGAAAAAGGATTTCTTGTCCAAAAAATCATATTAACCAATTATGCCATTTCCCTGACTATAATACTAAAATTAGTCAAATTCCCTGATTTTTCCTTGATATTTTACTGGCAAAGCAAATTTCTGTGATTTTTTCCAAATTTTTCTGATTTGGCAGTCTCCTTTGAGCCACTAGCTCTCAAAATCTAAGATGCACTCTCCAACATAATGATACTGCAATGTACATTCAAATGAACTGCTCCAATTGTCTCCCTCCATTTGCAAGAGGGGGCCTATAAAACTTATCTGCTACGCAACATACTAATAAAGCCAATTTGGCATTTGGTCTACCTGTTGACACAACAATTATGATACAAAACAGGCAACCTGGTGCCCTTCAGGTATTGTTTCATTCCGGGGGCACCACAAATGTGGGGGGGGTGCAAACTCTACAGAATGGATAAAATTCCTTTAAATTTCCTTAAACCAAAAGAAAGAAGACAAATGCATGCCAAAATGACGGAGTGATATTTTTTACCAAAATAGATTGCTGCAGTCCATACTACGTAGAAGAAGTTTGTCTGCTGATATTGTTAAAGCAGATCTCCAGTTTTGAAATTGTTTTCAACCTACTACTGCATTTTCAGCCTCTATTTTATTCCGATAGCGTTTATTTCCGATGTGATGTATTGCTACTCTTCTCTCTTGTGACAGGTGGAATGCAAGGTTCCCAACACCGACAGAAGATATACCTTGCACACCAACAGCTATCACGCGAAAACAGACCGTTCCTTCCTACATAAGGCACAACCCGAAAATAGACATTATCAAAAAAGGCAAGCCATTGGAGTCAAATTCACTTACATGCAGCTACACCTACTGTCAATCATCTCTAGCCGTTCCCAATCTAATGCACAACTGGAAGGCCTAAATGCAGAGAGCAGAGGCTTTTAAAGCAAACTAGCCATGTTACTACAGGTATTTGTGATTAACAATAACAACTGAACCCCGATTACATAACTATTTAAGGACGTACGCAATTGCACTGCTAGTTTAACAGAACAGTCTTGGAAAGTGAGAACAAAGTTCATGCTGGTGTCCCAAAACCGAAATTTGATTGAAATGACGTAAGGGTATATGTGGGGCAGGTTTGCGGGGGGACTAAAAACTGCGCAGAAACACCTAGTACATTTTCTCACTATTGTAATGCAGAAATTGACAAGAAAAAGATATAGATCTACAATTATTGCAGGCACTCATTATAGGGTGAAGTAGGTGCAAAAATTATGCAATAGCACGCTCTTGCAATACATGAACAAGCCACATCATATCACAGGCCTCTCGCAAATACTCAAAATGCATGTCGCCATAACTGAAATGCAACTCGTAGTGTAACAAGGGAGCAAGTTATGCTACGGTGTAAGCTATGAAAGATAATAAAAGAGCCACGTAAAATGTAGGCCTTACTACTTACCGAGCATACGCCGAGTGAGAACTTCCAAACAAGCTACCTGACCTCTATTTCACATCAAAAGCCGATTTTGAGCCAAGTATGTATTTACTAAAAGCACTTCCGGCCTTTTCTTGTTGCAATGATCTCACATCAATGCAATAAAAATGCAAATTGCTACAAAAAGAATATCTCTAAATTCAAGGCAGCTCACCAGCTTCAGTCCTCACATGTGTGAAATTTTGCAACTTCTGCCTTCACGTGGCTGGTGATGCTGAATGGCATACATCAAATCGAGCATTAGTGAACCTCTGATTGGTCAATTAACAATGTATGCTTTTTAGCAATAGCTATGGTGTGTGTCAGTCCTTCGCAGCGACACACAGGTAGCACGCCTCAGCTGGTTCAACCTCATGTAAACATTGGCTAAAAGATGTTAAAACAACATATTAAAATGTATTGTGCTCAATCCCGAAGTATGCTCCTCCAGGATCCAATATCCGCACAGAATAGTTTATTGACTGGAAAAGTAAACCTCACTAAGCATCCTTCCTGCCACTCTAATTTCACACATTTCATTTAGGGCCTAAGCAAATCCTGATTAGAAAGCTCCAAGCTCAAGTGTTTTTAACATATGGCTTTTGATAAACTTATATCATTTATTATTCCACCATTGCTAGGTGGTTGATGGAACTTCATTTCAATGATTGCTTACTTAACACGATTTCATAAGTAGATACTTGCAAACATAGTCTTTTCAACGTATTGCTGAGGCAGCCCTAGGAAAGAGGATATTTTAGATTGGGAGTGCTTTCTGGTGAAATTTAAGCGACCTTTTAAAGATTCTACAACAAAGACTTGATTCATTTTCTAGGAAGGCATTTCAATTAGAACCCAGTTTACAAGCAAACTAGTGCTAGACAGTTTGGAATTTCAGCAGCTTCTACAACTGCAAGGAAAGAGCTAAGAAACTGCAGACCATAGCGCATTGAAAATGTTGCCTAGTTCACCAATAGAAATACTAGGATCAACATAAAGCTGAATCAAAACAATAAGAACACGACATTGCTGTAGACTTTAATTCGCACTGACGCATTTTCTTTGCTATAATACTACGAGTTTGTTACATTCACATGTTGTTTATACTCGATTTTACCACCGTTTCCCCCAATTCCTTGGGGCTTCGAGGGTGCCTCTGAAAGGACTTTAGTTCCAGCACGAGCACTTAGGACTGTGCCCTTCCTGACGTCACCAATGGTCTGCGGTGGGTCTCGAACCCAGAACCAGGTTGGTTTAAGTCGAGTTCATCACGGCTAGGCCACGGTTGCTCGTTACGCTTTTATTGCGATGTAGTTCACTAAACAAAGCAACTTTTTAAAACTTTTAAGAACTAAAGTGTGTACCAAATTAAGCTTTTGCCACTAAGCTTTGAGCTTTGTTTCTTATAAATAACCGTGTAATTGGAAAATCAGATGTGTCATATGAGCAAATTTGTTTACATTAGAGTCTTAGCAAGACCATCAATCAGTTCTACTGTAGTTGCAAGAAGTGTAATGCTTCAGTTTCAGTTCTCATTCTTTCATATTTAATAATCCAACTACATATAGAATCTTGTGAAGTAGTAATAATTTATCTAAAACAAAACAAATGACAAGATAAAAAAAGATGAAAATGATAAGCAATGGATGACACAAAATTAATATTACACATATAGGAGTTTGTACGGAGTATGATTTTCTTAAGGAGCTCTCCCAATAGACAAACTAATCGAGGAGAGAGCACCTTCGACGCAAAAAAACTATGATTATTCAAATTTGAGATCAAATGTGAGATCTTTTAGGGTTTAGATTGTTCAGTGTTAGGAAAAGCTATCTTATTGAAGTATTTAAGACTTATATTTGGTTGAGAAATGCAATTTCAGATCATGACGGAAAATTACAGCCGAAGTAGATTTTTTTATATTTGATGGAATGCTGTCCAGGCTTTAGCACCTGCATATCTGATTGATCGTAAGCCACATTGCAAAGTATTTTTACGCATCAAAAAAATATCACTGTTAGTAGCCTGCCGTGTACCATACTGATGAACAGATGTCAAAGTGCCAAGAAAATTGTGAAAATAGATGGGAGAAATCAAATTAACAGACTCGCAAACCAATGTAAGCAGCTGTAACTCAAATAAATCATGCAATTTAAGGGTTTTTAACTCAGAGAAAGTAGGTGTAGATGGAGATGTGAAACTTTTGAAGGCAATAGCTCTGACAACTTTCTTCCGTAGAAGATCGATTGGTTTGGTTTGGACTTTATAAGACCCCAGACTATAACTCCATAATAAAGAAATGATGGAAATAAGGAATTATATAGACACTCTCAAATATTAGTAGGTAGAAGATGCCTTACTTTGAATGATATTGGAAATCAATAGAAATCACCTCTGGCAGCCTGGCTAGGCTCTTAATTGTTGGATTGGTATCCTTAATCCCAGTCTGTAAGGTAGCCATATCCACAAGTTGCTCAAAATTTCCTGCGAAGTTGCTCAAAGAATCTCAAAAAGTTGCTCAAAGGATGCCAAAACTTTTGAAGGTTGCTCTTTTCAAAAAAATTCCCATAAAGTTGCTCAATTGCTACAAAGCCATTTTACGTCTACTCCTCTTGCATGCATTCAGAGTTGATATATTTGCCTTGGCAAGTCAATGCATAGCTGGCCCAGTACTGTAAAATGTATGGGGTCACACAGATACTGTCCATGTATTGCATTTTCAAGAAAACTCTTTATAAGAAGTTTTATGCTAGCAAAACCGTACGTTTGACCACGCCTATAGTACAACCAACTCAGATATCGACCACGCTCATATAAACTGAATGATCAACAACTCCATAAATGTTGGGCCGAATATCTTTTTGTCTTCATAAGAAATTAATGTTCTGATTCTGATTAATACTATTAAATTCTAAACTCGAAAACGAAATTTAAACTCCTTTACGTCTTTTTTATAGGAAAATCATTATTTTGCCAGAGCCTCAATTTTCTTAACTTTTCCCGAAATTGAGCCTGAGATCTTCTGAAATTTTTCTTAACTTCTACTGAAATAAACTGGCAAGAGTGGTTTACACTTTCGTTAATAATATTGTATACTTGAATTTTAATTCCATCTTTAACATTTTGAATGCAATAGCGACGAAATACCGATTTTTGGCCTATAAAAACACTTAATTTTGGAAATAGAGCCTCGTGATTTTCTTACAGGCTTTTATATGCGAGTTGTTGTTGTTGTTGTTTACTTTATTTTGAATTGGCTGCTATACTTAGCTTTTTCAGCTAATTTAGGCCAATTATGCATGCCGCATCCAGGCATGGGACCACTAGTTTAACGTCCCTTCCGAAGGACGGCGGGATGAGTTGTTTTGGTCGTTCATCTGGAAGGTCGCCCATCCAGTGTCTGACCGTACACAGCCATGCCAGTTTCTACTGTAATCAACTCAGTTCGCAGCGCTCAGTTGGGGGTCTTTCCTAGGCAATCTACTTGTCTGGTCACGGGCTGCACTTCCATAGTGTGATAATAGGATGATTTGATAAACAAATTAATGAGAGAAAGTGAATGATTGAAGATATGACGAGTTATGCTAGTGATCTAAAAGAGTGAATGAATATAGTGAATAAGACAATTAATGAATGAATGAGTGAATGAATGAATAAAAAAGTGAGTGAAAGAATGAATAAAGGAATGAATGAGTGAATGAATCAGTAAATGATTGAGTGAGCAAATGAGTGAAAGAGTGAATAAGAGGATAATTAAGGAAATGAATAAGCATGTGAACGTAGTGAAACATTCATTCATCCATTCATTTATTACTTCATGAGTGAATGAATGAATTAAAAGTGGATGTAAAATGTAAAAATTAATTAACTAGTTGATAAATTGGTACATGCATTGGAAAAACGCAGCCTTATAGTAAGTTGAAGAACAAAGGCCACGACGAGAATCATAGTCACTTTACATTTTCTTTTCATCACACCTAATTAGACACTACCGTTACATATTCATTAGACGCTGACATAATGAATATGTAACGGCAGTGTCTAATTGAATGTGATGGAAAAAGATATGTAAATTGACTATAATTCCCGTAGTGGCCCTTGTTCTTCAATTTAGTTGATAAATGTAGAAACTAAAAAAGAGAAAGTGAATTTTAATAATAACATGCCGTAATGTGAGAATAAATGAATGTAAGGATAAAAGAATGTATGAGTGGAAGAAAAAATAATGAAAAAGCTATCATTCAAAGGTTTCAAAAATGCTTCGAAGCTCGTCACAAGCAGTGTGGCAAAAAGGAAACTTTCCACAAAAAATAACAGGTTGGCAAAGGATAACCTTATACGAGTTAAGACTATAAATGAAAATAATTCCAACCCTTATTTCACATATAACTTTAACCGAAGGCACTTTAACAGCCAGCAATACGTTTGCACCTGCCTTCTTAGAAATTAAAAAGAAGGATTTAAATTTAAGTCAAACAAACAATAAAAATGAGTAACCAAAAGTCTACAAACGGACAAACAAAATAAAACCTTAATCTGGAAGTACAAACTTCAACAATGTATTAAAATGCAAGAGAAGGCTTCATTATTAAGGAGTCTACAGATGACTAATAATAACGATAATGCATTCTTTATACAGGGTGATGCAGCCAGGTATGACTCTCCGGCTCGGAATAGAAGGGAGGGTGGTAATAAATGGAGGAGGTTGGGAAAAGGCTGAAAGTAAAACAACGAGAGGGTAGGCTGTAATTGATGAGATAGGAGTGAAAAAGAACTCTATATTATTGAAAGGAAACTTTAAATATGTTATCAGTTCTTCTGACGGCAATTGCTATTTTTAAAACCCTTAGCTAGAGGCGACACTTCTAAATTTAGATAAAACAATTTCATTTTAGATCAAAATTAATAAGCGGTAGGGTGGTAATGAAAATATGGTGGTACATATTTTATGAAAAAATAAATAGTTGGGTGGGGGGCGTCTATTCCGGACTGGATAGCAAACAACAACTGATATAAAAAGAATCCCTGTCAACAAAAGGAAATAAAATTACCATATAACTCATTTCATTCCCAAATACTGTTATCAAGGTTGGAGAATAATAACCCGGGTGTAATTAAAGCTGCATTCCCTCATAAATTTGTCTTTAATTACGCCCATTAGGAAACCGATTGAAAAATCAAAGGAGAGACATCCAATAATCTCGCTTTGATAAATATTACACAATACCAATGATATATCATTGAATGATACAATTTCTCAAAGATTAAAACTCTGCTTCTTTAAACACTATTGTTACATAGAGAGTTGATTAAACGTAAATTGAGTGTTATTCTACATGTGCAATTAAAGTGATACATATTTATGAAATATAAACTGCAGATATACTTCAAAGCCCCGTTCCAAATTTTTCTTCGCCTCTTCATGCTGTCGGAGCCGGCGGTGGATCCTGACGGTCGGTCTAAAACGAGAAATATCATTTGACTGAGCTGAACAATTTATATGAGTTAAATCTAGAGAGAAGGGTTAAATAGGGTTAGATTTTTAAGATGAACTAATGTAGTTCGCAGACAAAAATTGGCAGAGCGATGGAAAGGCCTTGGGGAAGTGCGATGGAGAAATGTGGTGTATATTTTGCAATGATGGTTGTAGAAAATCGACCGTTGGCAATTGGAAACATCAGGCTAACCTAGAGCATTTGAGAGACTTTGGGCTCACTAGAATAACAAGGCCCTGCAGATGACATCATCATGAATAGTCGCGTCGTGTGACCTCTTTCTCTGGGGGTTGGGGGTTGTAGAGCAATAATTTACTAACAGAAACTGATAAAGCTATGAATTTACCGACAAAGGTGTAACTTTACCGGCAGAAGCGTTTTTAGCAAGAGTTTCTCATTTTTATGGATTGATTTTATTATTTTTCTTTGTAGGTAATGACAGGGAAAGGCCTTGGGGCATATAACAATGGCCTGACAAGGAAAAATAAAGAAAAGGAGGAGAGGTTACGTAGATAGAGAGATAAGATCAGGTTTGCTGACGTTAGATTTGAAAGATGATAAGTTGTGGAATTCGGGGGAAACAGTGGATGGTCATGTGTTCCATAGTTTAGAAGTAACTTGGAAAAGTGTGGCATTTTAACGACTCTTTTGACTATGTCACGGCAAAGCATAGAGTCATTTACCTACGAAAGTCATCGAATCTAAACTTACCGATCAGATCACCGAAGATTGGGGTTACTACACCTTCCACCCTCCCCCTCCACCCTCTAACTACGTCCCTGATCAGGAAGTTGTATGAACAAAACTCGGGAAACTGGGGCTCTAATACAGGATTATTCTACTTCTTTCTAAATATATGCTCCTTGGCTTGAAGAAATTAGGTACATTCTAAAAAATTATAATATTTAGAAAACACTTCATAGCCTTTGACAGCTGCTCTAAGATTCAGGGCCCTGGTATTAACAATCACATCCCCATTAACTACGTTTATTGCTGTTGTATTGCAAGCAAGAAAAGAAATCATGGCAACTACATGTCACAAAAAACTACACTTTTAACATTTTGCATATTGCTTCTAATTTCTGATTAAAGATATAACCATTGTGACCAAGGTCATTATTAAAGATATCCTAACAAACAAATCATTGATCCATACCCTGCTTGATAAAGACAGCATAGCAGGGGCTGTACCAGGAATTTTCCATTGGGGAGACTGACTCTTATGATGAGGGAGCTAGAATATGCTTAGCAGGGTACTGAAAATTCAAAAGCTAGCATACTCCAATGGAGGAGGCTGTACCTCCCTAGCCCTTCCCAAGTACCACCCTTTAGGCATGTGACACCACTAGCAAACATTTGCGCATTTTGATTTACAGCAAGTTTCATAATAAGCTGTTACTTAACCACATTTTGAAAATTTGATTGTGGTAAAAATTTCTCTTTACCCTCATCATACAAACTAGAGTAAAACTGAAGAATGTTAACTCCCAGTTCTCTTCTTGTATGTAAGCACAACCTAAATATTATCAGATGTTCCCAGCAGGTTGTGGCAACAAGAATACCATTTATATTGTTCCTACACATTTCCACGATAATAGGTATTTGAATTAGCATTCTCTGTATTGAATAAAGATTCACATCTAGCCAAAAAATTATAATTCTGACTAGTCCTTTCTAAATTATGAGTGATGATGTAAGCAATGGATGAATGAATTTGTGAATGTTTATTCACCTGAATAACTATATTGAACAGCTGTGAATTGATTTTTGGTGTAAGGCTAAATTCACTTCAGTCACAAGCAAATTGTAGTTAAAAGCCTTTGAAAACTTTTGCCATAACACAATACACCTCATTCCAAGTATACATATTTTCTTTAAGAAAGTGATATTTAAGAAAGTAGCACTTGACTGCTCAAAAAAGTTCAAAAAGTTTAATGCTGGATTTTGAGACATAAGAAAGTTCATATGCATTTAAAATTTAAATTATATGTGTACAAGTAACTTATGTTGTTTACAAAGATTTATCATTTTTCATGGAGCTTATCACTTTCTATCAATGTGTATGTGCAAAAAATTGAACCTCAAAAGTGTTTGCTATGAAAATTAGCAAGAAAGTTCTGAGACTGGAAACATGAATAAATTTTAGAGCATTTCAAT
The DNA here is from genome assembly GCA_900291935.2 of Cassiopea xamachana. Lineage (NCBI taxonomy): Eukaryota > Metazoa > Cnidaria > Scyphozoa > Rhizostomeae > Cassiopeidae > Cassiopea > Cassiopea xamachana. Next base: position 16,448,700 of record OLMO02000262.1, read on the forward strand.
ACACAGGACAAAAAACATTACTAAAATTGAAAGTAACAATGGTCGACTTAGAGATAATGTGTTCTTCTGCAAACCAAGTTTTAAACAATCAATATTTCATGTAACCAAACTAAAAATGAAATATGGAGGTACACTATTTTATTTTTTTTCCCAACAAATACCCTATAATTGGCTCTAGTTGCGTCTTCCACCTAAACACAAACAGTTTAATCATAGCAGGGCTGTTGTGCAAACTTTTCTTGATGAAATGAAAAAGGCAAGGATGCTATCCATTGCATAACTGAGACCAAGCAAGGAAATTAAAAACAAATAGTTATAAGGAAGCAAAAGATTAACACTATATCTATCTTACATTGCCAGGAGTAGGTTTCTCTGATCCTCCTCTCATACTTGCTGGCCTGAAATGAATGATGTTTGCCATGATAAACAATTTTTTTTAATATGCTCAAAGGAAAATTTCATGGATAAGGCAAATGGTATAAGTCGTTAAAGCTTTACTAGCACATGGGAACATAACAAAAATTCCTACAGATCATACAAGTCCAGTTGTTACTATTTGTTAGGAGGTGTTCCTGAAAAATATGCATCCATTATAATATTGCTTGAAAAAACATGGAAAAATGTAGTTGAAAATAGTCAAATGGTAGTTCAAAATTGGCGACTGTTTTTGTTGAACACCTAGTGTCACCAAAAACATTACCAATTTCTTTATTGCTATTGACAGCTATTCCAAATGTCAGTAATCCTCAGACAGAAAAATCTTTTAAGCATCCATACAGGATCCCTATTTTTGTCTTAACATTATGTCATCTTGTTACATTGTCTTCTTGCACCTTCAGTATCAAATCAGTCATGAGTGTAAATAAAAAATTTTAATGAAGTCTCCTTGTAGTCTTCCTTATAGGTGCTATTGCAACTGTACTTCTTTCCATCATTACTTGCAGTTATCAATAAAATTTTGTGACATAATTCAAAGCTATATCCTAATGAATTTGAGCTGGAAAAATTGTCAATAGGTCATTCCTTCCCAGCTCACAAAACCTCTTTACCTTAACAGATACAGCAATATGGCAGCAATAATCCATGCCATCATGACATACATCATTGTCATTCCACCATCATTATTAGAAGCTTGTATATTTGGTGCTGTAGAACAAGGATAAATGTCATAATGCAATCTTTCTTTTGCGCTTAATGAATTATATGTTAAATAAGGTTTCAAGAAGCTAGATTTAACTATTATATTCAACTGTCATAAATGGAAAGTCTATGGCAGCATCCACAATGCCAGACATTATTTACTGCAGGATGATAAAATTGTCAAAGAAAGGAAGATGCAAACAAGCTTACCATCAGTAAAACATTGTTCTTCATTACAGTAACTTTGGGAGCCTCTAAGCTGAAAAAGTGGTCAAGGATAGCGTAAATCCAAAACTATTAAAAGGTCAGCGCACAGTTAACATGACTAGTATATACTGAAAAAGGAAGTTGTAACGTCAAAACCATCAGAAACTAAGGAATCTCCTTACTCGTTCATAGGTAATTAATTAAATATCAAGAGAGATAGTAGTTTGATTTACAAAAGTTTGGCGATCTCGCTTTTGACTGCAACTATTCCACACCTTAATGGCAAAACAAAGCCACGATCTTTCATATTTGCGAGTACTACTAGCCATAAACATTGGTTGATATCTTCATGCAGTGCAAATAAACACGAAAAATAAACACGACATTATTTATTTCAACTTCTTCCTAAACTTTAGATAAACGCGTGTGCAACACTGTCGCCGGTAAAATTATTCCTGGGAGGCATTGCTATCACAAATAAAATGTTTTTTACCAAGGAAATCAGTCTTCTCATAGCGCCTTCATGACTAAATATGCATTCGCAAGGATCGTACGGTGCACCTCCACCTCCATCCATTCTTGATAAAAAATTGACTGGAGACGAAACACCTCTAGGTTATCATCAATAGGCCTATGCGACTTTGATAAAATTGCAATTTCTAGCTGCACTTGAAAATATGAATGCTATCCAGCTCGTCAGAATAGCCAATCTCCGTTGGTTTATTTGAAATATGTAATGATTTACGTAAGGCTGCAGGCTGGCTAGAAATCAAATGTGGCTTGGCCACGTAAACCTAAATTACTAATCTATTCATGTATGCAGATAACTTTCTAAACAAACTTGACACAGACCGTTGTTGAATGTTATGGTTTCCAGACCTCTAACCGCAACACCAGTATTTGTCTAGTTTCGATATTGCCTAGCCATTTCCATGTGCAGAGTTCATTGCGCTTGTCCTGATAAAGCAGGGGACGAAGCTAAAAAATGTATATTGGGGTGGACAACCCCAATTTGCTGACAAACAGACTTCGTTGGAGCCCAATTTGCAGGCATATGTTACTTTACTTGAGCTTTATCAGCTAAATATTGGTGGTTGGGTAAGTACCCCCACACTCACATGGTTACGCCCCTAGGATTAAGGTTAGGCTAGAGTTGGGGTTAGGTATGTGCCTGCAGGGGGCACGGAGGCAATGCTTCCAAATGTAAAAGCTTTGCATGGCCGAACTAGCAACTAGGAGGGGTTCTGGGGTCTAGAGCCCCGCCCTTTTCAGCAAATGAGCAAAAGTGCCCCTTTGTAGCGCCCTCTCTATATCAAAAAGGGCGCTCTCCTTAGCTGGAAAAGGCGTAATTCCGAAAATTTTCCGGGCCTTCACCTCTGACCCCTTTTTTCTTCTCCTACCTTAGTAAGAACTGGTAATAAGAAACATTGATCTTCAGAGCAACGATATCAGTAAACCTCCCACAGTATTTTCTCCATTTATGCATCTGAAGAACAATATTCACAAGCCGTATTTTCTTTCAAAAAGTTTTGATGTGCCCTTTTCATGGGTTGGGACCCTATCCTTGAAAAATTTCTAGTTGCGCGCCTGCATGGCTGTGCCCCTCCAATAAATTATTAACTTGAAGACTTGCAAAACGGAGGTGGCGCTAGGATGGGCTAGGGAGCTATAGCCCTCGTCGTATTATCTTAGTCCCCGTCAGGGGTGATTTCTAGAGGGGCTCAGGATGCGGAGCCCCCTTGTTAAAATTTCTGCTCATTGTGGGGAGCTCAGCCCCCTAGAATTCTTGCATTGGCTTAGCTTTTCAGAGTTTATTGGCCTTGCTTCCAAAGTGCTATGATCAATTGTGCACTGCTACATGGTTATTGACGCATCTCTTATTGTCGATTACACTATATCAGTATTGAACTAAATTATCATATCTCATCTTTGAAAATATAGGCGTGGTTGTAGCTGGGCCACACCCAAACTATGTGAGTGGTTGTGCCTAGCGCTCTCCTTGTTAAAATTTGTAGAAATCACCACTGGTCCCCGTCGGAAGGTGAGAACTATATTTTGGAGACTTTATCTGTTTATAGTACCATGTTGACCGTATTCTACCTCCTCGCCGGAAAGTTCCTGACGCCACCCCTGATGGCAAAATAAGGCTTTTACCCCCCCCCCCCAAGGCACTTTTACAGGCAGGTGTTGCCCTTCCAGGACATTTCCTCCAGTTACGTCCTTGGTAGGATAAGAGTTGGATTTGGCCCTAGGACTAAAGTCAGGATAGGAGGGTGAGTGTTGGGTAAGTGTTTGAATAGTGACATAATCAGGTAGAGCAGTATGAAAAGTAGACAGGTCCGCAGTAAAAGTAGCATACTTGTTGATGTGATCATCTATATTGACAACTGTTTAGACATATCAGTTGTTAAATTAACATATCTGTTGTTCATAAATACATGTCGTGGTCGCCATTAGCATTATTGAAAGTATTATGCACTCCTCAGCAACATCATTTATTGTTATAATTCTCTATAGAATTAATTGTGGGAAAGTTAGTTGTAGCACGGATGCCATTGACACAGACACTGATAATTCAGTTGTATACACTTGGAAAGATATTGCTGCTAAATGCAAAGTCTGATAGTCATGCTGCCCTTTGAATTTTACGCAACTAGGCCGGTTTACAACTACCAGCAACGCTTGAATTCTGCTGTTGAGGCAATTTTCTATCAGTATTATTTCTGGAGAAGAGTGTGTGAAATTAGTCCTCTGGTGGTATAGTATGATGCATAATGCTAATTCACAATCAGCATTTCTGTCTATAGTAGTACCAGTCAGAGTAAAACTGAGGACGCTTGGCGACCAGTGGAGTGCAAACAGGTGGCAACCGGCTAAAAAGTAAAATTAGAACTAAAGATTGGGCCTTTATATGATGCAATAGCAAAGAGGCATAATCTCCTCGTAGCAAACGTTGATATAGCCGGTAATAGTTGGTAGTAGGGTGTAAACTATTAGAGAAGGAAGATACTAGGGGCGGACCCACAGCTGGACTTTTGTCAGGGGGGCCATCTGATTCATATTATTGTCTTTTTCATGTAGGTTGTTCCTAATACAGTTGCTTGCTATGGAAAATATTGCTGTTTGGGAGGAGCCATGGCTCTGTGGTCCCCCTGGATCAGTCCCTTGAAGGTACTACAGCCATGTTTTTAAACATTAGAAAATGGGATGAGAAAAAAGATTAGCAACCATATTGTTCAGTGAATTGTTGAAGATTAACATTATAAATTTTTTGGAACCTCTCAAATTTAAAGAACATTCAGTAATTGAATCTCCATGGAAGAAAACCTTTAGTCCCTACCACATTTTCTATCGAGCTCTGCGTGCTTTGAACTGGCCTCACATTACTTATCTACAAGTATGATATATTTCATTGGTTTAGTGCGTAATAACAGTCCATAGAATGATGGATATGATCAATGGTGGAGAGGTTGTTTTACATGAAGCAATGGAAAGTGCTTAGATAAACAGGTGCTGGATTTACAACTGTGCATGAATGTGATGATTCACATAGCTCTACTACCAAAATTGTTAACAAATGAATTATTCAACCCATTAAACAGCTTAGACAATAATATTTAGGGAGCATTTTGCCAACAAAGATTGCAGATAAATGCTGCTGGATATATTCTTTGAGCTGTTAAGTTTTAGAAAGTGGGATTTCTCAAGTCGCTATTGCTGCTTCATCCAAAACAGGTGCTAAGCACAGCGTTGTTCCGCATAACAGCAAGCACGTGAAATTGTTTATAACAAGAAGAAAGCAGAATAACTTAGGACATGATTTCATGCATGCTGTACCACAGGCATTACCTCGTTGCAAACAAGTTCCATGACAAGGATTGAATTTTTGCCAACACATAGTAGCGGTGAGTTATCAGTCACATCTTCTAAGCTATCCCTGTCGTATATATTCAACTGTAAACGAGCACATCAGCTGATTTCCACGCAGGCCCAAAGAATGATGCAAAACCTAGTTTTATTTTAGTTTTCAAATTTAACTTCACCAAGTGCAAGCAGCATATGATACTCTTATGCTCGATCCTTTCACTTGTTGCATAAATTCAGGTGTATACCCATTAGTCCTACAGACAAAGCAACGTTCAAAAACAAAGAACTAATACATTATTGAAGTCTAATATATGATCAAGCAAGCTGGCTGCAATGAGAGCTGTATGCATGTTTTGAAACATCTCTCTTTGGAGGCGCTATTTGGACAGCTTCGGTTGTGCTGCCAATGATCAGACGACTTAGCAAACGGCTTGTGGCGATTACCACAGTTCCCACTATCTATTAAAAAGCATCGATCTCTATGACTAATGCCTTTAGCTTTGTCAGTTCCTAGCTTTGAACGAAAGGGACATTAGTATAATGCTATCTGTCACTAAAACGACTGACCTCATCCAACCTAAAGAAATATATAGGAGAAAAATTGTTTTCCCATGTAGCTGTAATCACAAGGCAAGTGATTATTAACTGATGTATAGAATCTTCACAATAACTTATGATGAAAGTTTAAGAAAATGATGAAGGCCAAGTAGAAGATGTGTCGCTCACTACCAGTAATTCCTCTTTCGATAAATAAGCATTCATATAATGTCTAAAGATGATAGTCGTAAAGTGTAGCAATCCCAGACTGTATTCGAGACTCTTTCTGCGCCAGATCTGTGGTGAGCACACACCTCGGAAAATACTCGCCAACAGTAATTTAGTGAGCTTTGGCGAGTATTAAAAGCATTCACGCCAAGTTTGCCCCAGTTTTACAAGCTCAAATGGTGAGCATTCTTTTTTTAGAGAAATCTTAGCCAGAATATGTGGCGAGCAAAAGTCCCAGAATCCATACTGGTAGCAATTTATTTACATCAAGTATGTGCAACGTGCAACATTCAGAAATGAACAGTTATTCAAGGCCTTATTGATGTATTTGATGCTTTACATATTAAATAAAAAAATTAAAACTGCTCTATAGTGCTGTACTAAATCTGCAGGATGAAACTTTCAGACTGAGCATAGTAGCTACCTTATAATCTAAACAGAAAAGAAGCGAGAGAATTTTATCGTTGTAGAGGACGCACTCCTGAGAAACTCATTTTATAACACAAGGTAGTGATGGATAATAAACTCTGCAATTTTACGCAATTTTTGCGTAAAGAAGTTCATGATATCTTAAAAGTTTGCAAACTAGTAATTGAACGTCCAAGGATACCTGTTATCATAAAAGCTGTCGACTTCGAAACGTCTGCTTTCGTGGTCAGTTGTTTGCAATAACTTCATTCATCAAATATTCTCGTCAAAAATAAGTTTTGCCTGAAGGTATCTTGAGGACGACGAAAAGGCGAACTGCAAGTGCAAAATGAGAAACAAAAGCCCAAAAAAGCTGTTTATTCACGATCATTTTAATCAACAATAGTTGTCTTCATTCTAGCATGTATGATTGCAATTATCTAACTATACGGTATATATTTAGAACGAATTAAATTCACTTCGTCATCCAAGTTCTGCATAAAGTACATAGCAATCCTTGCTTAACATATAGTTTATGCGTTTATATATTTTTTACATTTATAGACAGGAGTGGCGAAAGGAATTTTCCGGCTGGGAAATGACTCTTCTGACAAGGGAGCTTTTCACCTTCCGATGGGGGGCTATAGCTCCCTAGCCCTCCTCTGGCGCCACCTCTGTTTATATATAATGTGAGTCTTCTGCTGCTCTCTAAATCTTCTTATGCACAAGCAGCAACAACATATGAATTATTGTCATGGCAAGCCCTTTCCAGATCTTGCATGTATATTTACCTGGTTTGCTTTGAATCTGACTATAAATAAGAGTAATTTACAGCTTCTACTCTACGTTTAGGTATGATTTTAAAAGATTTGATCGTGAATTTTGCAAGACCCTAAGCAATAGAGGGTTGACTATGTGCATCTGATTAGCATTTACCAATACTCTTTTCTTCTATTCAAGATGAGAAAGTCCTGGAACAATTTACAGTCCAAAAGAGTCTCTAGGGAAGCGATCTCACTGGCATAATAATGCGAGCATGCTTCAACTGATTTGATCAAAAATGGGAATTCTCAACTATCTGACGTTTGTCTTATCTATGCTTTTTGCTACAACATCGTGTAATGGCTTCAGACGCAGGATGGAACTGCCAGCCGACATCAGTCATGAAGATAGACATCAGTTGATAACTCAGGAAGATGAAACCCATTCTAATATAAACACTCCAAGCAGGATTCTACCTTCCAGGTCGTGGTTGGGTGAAGTCGTACTTGATAATATGGAAACAAGATCTAAGGCTATGAAAGTTGAAACAATCAGCTGGAATGGTGAAAAAAGTCAGAGAAATTTTCAAAGTCAGGTAGTAGAATATGCCACAGAGAGAGATCGTTCTCTAGAAATGAAGGATGGCTCAGGTGAAGAGAACGCAAATGTGCAACTGTTACTTATTCAAGACATTTTGTTCGGCAGAGACAAACCCAAAAGGTATCATAGAGCTAAAAGAAGTACATCTGGTGGTAGCCCTCCTAAAGTGAATGCCTCCATCGGAAATTTGAATGCAAGCTATTGTAGTCTATTTTATTTTCACATTCCAGAAAATGTCTTTGCGGACGAAGAAGATGGTAACACGAGGAATCTTTTGCTATCATTGCATTTTGACAATGGTGCGTTAGTTGGTTCAACATCATGGCTACAGTTAAATTCAAATCTTCAGACTCTCTACGGTTTTCTTAAAGCTAGTGACGATACCCTTTCTAATTCAGACAATTCGTTTCTCTATAAACTTCGGGCGACAGATTCCTCTGGGTTGATAGCGGAAACCCTGTTCAGTATAGCAATACCAAGCAAGCCACCAGAGGTCTATTTTCAAATAGAGCTTGTTGTAAACAACCTCGAGAATCTAGAGAGGCCCGATGTAAACGAGGTCCTTTTCCTGGCATATAGAATTTTCAGTTTTTTTCACGATCTCTCATACTCAAGTATGAATGTTTTAAACTTCCAAAGAAACTATTCAAAAAATGATGCAGCGGACAGAATAGCAATTACATGGACAAATTGCACCATAAGCGGGAAGGATTGCCCTGCGCAGCAAGTTAACTCACTGATAGATATGGTAGTCTTGCCTGACGGCACACCAAATCCAAGTTTCACTGCTAGCTTACAACCTCAGTATGTAATTCATGAGTTGAAAGCAATGAAAGTTGGCATGTGTCAAGAATTCAGTACGTCTCTACTACCTACTCCAACACCACTTAATTCTCTATCGCCAATAACAAAAACTGCAATCCCCCAGCTAAGTGTATCAACAACCACCTACTTCACTTATCAGATTCCATTTAATATATTCTATGATCCGATGGACGGTTATACAAGATCGCTAAGTCTTCAGCTAAGAACAGTGGATAATTTTACGTTGACGACTAGTTCATGGTTGCAATTTGAAACCACAACGCAAACCATGTTTGGTATCCTTACATCCAAAGTGTTCTCAGGTTCCTTCACAAAATACTTCAGCTACATGTTGATAGCTACGAATAGCAGAGGCTACAACACTCAAATGATAATTACATTTAAAGGAAGTAGGCAAACTGTCTCATTTGGTGCACTGTTTTTCCTACAAGGCAGAGACAATAGCCCTTCTTCTACTTATGATGTAAGTATCCTCACAGCCATACTACAGAACTTGCGCAAGTACTTAAAAGATGAAAATACAAATACTGTAGAGGTGAAGTCATTTACAAGAACCACCAATGGGCAACAGAAGGTGTTTTCCCTTGCTTACTTCAACACAACTATAACAACAGGGAATTGCGCTGGTCTAGATCAGCTTGTTCCAATCCTCAAAGGAGAAAGTACGTTAATACATCAAGATTTAACTGTAGCTTTAGCTCCAGACATAGCCTCAGATAGAATTGACATTACTAGATACGGAAACTGCTCTGTGTACCAAACTCAGTCAGCATTACCAGCACCAACTCCAGCAGGCCTTTTTCCCAGCGTTCAAAACGGAGTTCCTATCATAAATATTAAAACAGGTTTATTTTTCCGGTATGGAATTCCTGCAAACAGCTTTTATGACTCAATCGATGGGGATACTACAAAGCTTGCCCTTCAAGTATTCGATGTAAATGGAACTGAACTGGGCAGGACATCTTGGATGCAATTTGATGCTGCAAATCAAAATCTCTATGGCCTTTTACCAGCTAATCAGCAGACAATTCGACCCTTTCAAAACTTTACCTACCTCTTGCGAGTTCAAAACTCCAAAGGAAACCCAATTTCTCAGGTAATTACGATACAAAGTGAGTTCGCAGCTTTCAGCGTAGGCGTGGCTGTTAGATTTACCGGCAGAGACTACGGTGGGAGTCAGTGGAACAGTATACAGTTACAAAACTTTATACTAAGTCAGTTGAGAAGTTACTTGGATATCAAATCAAACACCACGATCCTAATGCTATCATTTGAACAACAAGCCACTAGCAGTAATCAATTTTCAGCATTGTGGACCGATACGAGGATATCTTCGATAGAGTGTAATCAAATACTCCTTCTCAATCTTGAGCTTAAGATATTTTCTTCCAAAGGTATTGTTCATTCAAACCTTATTTCAAGAATGCTCCCCAATGTTGTTGTTGCTGATGCGAAAATCTCGTACATTGGCCAGTGTTCGCAAAATCAAACAGCAAATTCTCCAGTCTATGCCACCATGTTACCCACAATAAACGTTAATACTGGGTTGCTATTTGCATTCACGATACCAAGCAATACTTTCATGGATAATATAGATGGGGATACAAGATCAATATCATTATCACTTTCAAACATTGATGGATCAGCATTAATTGCAGACTCCCGTGTACAATTAAATTCTAGCATGCAAAAAGTTATAGGAATCTACTTGGATGAAGACATGAATGGAGCTTCCTCTAGAACCTTTACTTACGCTCTAAGAGCCTCTAATTCAAGGAATTTATCAACATTTGTGCCTCTGTCAATACTTGCTACTCAAAATCTGAATTTTCGTGGAATATCAGTCATTACAATGGTAAGCATGCAATCGTCTGATCCAATAAATACGGTACAGGTCTTGAATGACTTTCTTAGTGCCTTGATCAATTATATTCAACCATCAGCCATTACTGATTTCTCCATCATATCATTGAAACAGGCTCCACCAAACATGCAGCTAGTAACAATTACATGGTCATATGATAAAGTTAATGTCATCACTTGCAACAGGACAGAAATTGATATGTTCAAAGCATTGCTCAACAACAATAGTGACCAACTCAATCCTCAATTCATAAACGCCATGGCTCCAACTTTTAACTTATTGGCATCGGAAACCAAAACATCTTACACTTGTAATGACTTTTCTTCATCTGAGATGATGAGTCGAGCATCGACCAACATTGTTCCTACTCAGTCAATGTCATATATATCACCCGTAACTTCAAGTATTACTGTGAGCAAAAACAACCCACCAAGCGTCACTAGCAAAATCTTGCCACTCTTTGCTTACTTTTGCATTCCATTTTCTTACACAATTCCGAACGACCTGTTCAGCGACCTAGAGCAGGGTGGAACTCGTAATCTGCAAGTTCATTTGGAGAATTACAAGAGGCAATCTGTAGGGAAAACGTCCTGGTTGCAGTTCAGCAGGCAAACTCAGGTGTTGTATGGCATCCTCAAGGTAGATGACTTTTATAAGAAACCTTTAGGTGGATACAAATACTACCTTGTTGCGACAGATAATCAAGGGCTTCAAGCAGCAACTGATTTTATAATTACTATCCCAGAATCCCCAATTAAATACAATCATGTGATCAATATGACTGTAAATAGAATGTTTGACAGCTCAGTGCCTGACGTCAATGAACAGCTTCTAATTAACACAAAGATTCTTGAGTCTCTTGGAGATGCAGATTTGAATAGCATAAACCTAATTTCGTATGAGCATATGCCGTCAAGCAACAGAGCAGTGTTTATATGGAGTAATTGTAGCTTAACCTATAGACCGTGCCCAACAAGTGAATTGAAAGGGATGTTCAGCAAAATTACAGATAGAAATGGACAGATTTCTGAAAGTTTTAAGAATTCAATGCTGTCTCAATATACAGTTTACTCCATAAAAACTGAGAAGCTTGCCCCTTGTAACGTTTCTGAGCAATTAAACACACCCATGACATCTATTTTGATATCACCAAGTCCTTCTTTACCATTTTCATTACCACCAATACTTCAGACGCCATTGGATCACTTAAATATGACATGGTGTGCACCTTTTGTTTATCAGATTCCAGCAAATACATTTAATGATGCAAATGAAGGCTCAACAAGAAAGCTCTCCCTTGAAATACTTCATCTGAATGGCTCGCAGTTAGCGACAGACTATTGGGTGAAGTTTGATGAAGAAACACAAATACTTCTTGCTTACCCAACGCTGAACGATGTAGAGGAATACGAAGTCACGAGATTTCTCATTACAGCCAGGAACAGTAGAAATTTGACAGCAACTCAGGTCATATCCATGTCAGTAAATACCCCGAAGCCAAAACCGAATCATCAACTATTGGTAAAAGCAACTGCATACGCCACGAAAGAGATGTCTGACGTTGACATAAGACGTATCATATATAACAAAACGAAGGAGTATTTCAAATCAACCAAAAGCGAAGTTGTAGCCTTTGCTAATTTCACTAGAAAAGGCCAATTACCCGCGTACCTACTTTTTACGATAAGCTATTGCTCTTTGACTGAAAATGCTTGTGACAGATCAGGACTAGATTCCATGCTTAAAAGAGTATTGACAGCATCAGGAGCCTTTACTTCTGATTTTATATTTGCATTTAGTCCTGAAATCGTCATTGAAGGTATTACAGTGGAGAGCTTAGGTCAATGTTCCTCAGCAGTTGCTACACCATCTTGGATTTACTCTACCACACACGAAGTACTTTCCAGCAGTATTGTAGTTCCTGCAAGAAATCAAAAGCCATTAGTACTTCAAAATATTGGCGTTTTGCAAGTGGAGTCTTGTAAATTGTTCTCATATACTGTACCTGAAGGACTATTTTATGATATTGAGGATGGTCTTACTCGTAATCTCAAAGTGACAGTCACAACTCTAAATGGTACGGTATTGCCAGATGTTTCGTGGATAATGTTCAACTCAACGACGCAGACCTTTACAGGAGTCATTTCATCAACAGATGACGAACAGCTACAGTATGTCTTAATTGCAACAGACAAAGGTGGTTTGTCAGCATCACAGACTCTACAATTCCAAGTACAGAAGAATTTGGATCCTTTAATCTTCATTGTAAATACAACTGTTACAAGTCACTTTCCGGCAGGGACACCAAGAGCTGCAGTTTTAGAGTACTTCACAAATAAACTTGGGGTATATCTTTCAGGAAAAGCACAAATCTCAGTTCGAATCCTATCATTCGAAGAGAGCAGCAACGAGAAGGTAAACATCTCGTGGACGATATGTAATGTTGTGGATAGCTGCAACGTGACATTCTTATCAACGCTACAGATGAAGCTAATTACAGAAGAAGGTATAGTCAACACAAATGTCGTAACTGCTTTAAGGCCTAATCTCTTGGTTAATGGTTTACAAGTACAGAACATCCAACAGTGTGCCTCAAGGGCTCCAGTCTCCTCGATGTCATCGCACGACACAATTCCAATTTCCGATTTGTTAGTATCCACTATAGCAGCTCCAAGTTCAACAACATTTCTCAACAATCCTCCACGATTCAATAAGGTGGTCCCTGTCTTACATGTGCTTCCCTGCAATTCATTTTCTTTTCAACTCCCACCAGATCTTTGTATCGACCCAGAGGATGGCATCAGTGGCACAAAAATTTCAATAACCTTTGAAAATGGTACTGTCCTCTCAAAGTCATCCCTTTTGCAGTTCAATAGCATCAACAACACAGTTTACGGGATTATCAAACAATCGGACATTCTACCCAATGGACAACTTAAGAGTCAGTTTTCAGTGTCTTGTGAAGATACCAAGGGCTTAAGAACATTACGAAGCCTTGACTTAAACGTCACTGGCTCCTTTGCTAGAGAAAACAAAGGCTATTCTCTTACATTTCAAGTGTATTTCTATCCAATTTCAGCTCTACCTAATGTTGATATCCAGGTTCTTTGGATAAAGAAGCTGAGCAAATACTTGCGGCATCCTTCTGGAAGTGACGTCCAGTTTTTGAACTTCAAGCGCATCTCATCAATACAGGCGGAATTTTCCATTCGCTTCTGCTTTCTAGACCTTTGCAGCTACACAGATGTAAACTTGATTCGCAACAAAATCTATTCAAATGTTCCTTACTTGAACCCAGACTTCATTAGTGCTATGATACCAGAATTCAGCCTTGTATCAGCTGGTATCCAGTCTCCTTCATATACTATTTGTCCAACACTTAGCTTACGATCACTTTCACCATTGCCCGTACTGTCGAGTGTTCCTGCCATACACACTATTCCAATAGCAGTTCTGCGCAGCATAACGCCTATCAACATTACGCTGTGTAGCAGGTTTCAGTATACGATTCCCTGGGACACGTTTTATTCAAAAGAGGATGGCTACACATCGAATTTAACTGTCACGTTGCACTATGAAAACAACAGTGCTGTTGACCGGAGCTCGTGGGTTCAATACGACAATTCTACATTAAGCATTTCTGGTTACATCGTTCATGAAGTTGCTGTTACTTCTGACATGTTTAAATTCAAGCTAATCGCTGAAGATTCCCGCGGGAGCACCGCGAGTGTAGTTGTGACGCTAAAGCTGTTAACAAAATACAGAACAGTTAACCACTACTACAGAACAGAAGCAGAACTGCACGGAAGCTTGGAGAGTAATAGTGAGATAATGGTCGAGGCTGCGAGCAAAATAAAGTCATACATTGGAAGTGAAATTGACAGAGGTGTGTTCTTTGTGAACTTCTTGAGGTACGACGACCAACCTCCTAGAATTGTGTTTACGTGGGGTAGCTGCGCATTGCTCGAGTCATGTGATTGGAGATCACTAAAGGCTGTATCAGACAGGTTGCTTTTCTCAGGTAGTATTCTTAACCTGAATTTCGTATCTGCGCTTGCACCTAACATTATAGTTACAAAAGTGACACAATCGAGCACCACGAATTGCTCCGGGACATCAACACTAGAGGTATTGTCAAATGTTACAAAAATGCCATCCATTATGCCAAGCTTGGTGACAACGATTATTTTGAGCTCAAAACCAAGCTTTCCTGAATTCACTGCTGAAATTATTGCAACCACACCGGCTTCTACAGTAACGACAATGTCTATGACGCCTGCGCACCCAGTAGTAAAGAACCCTTTGAATCAACTTCTAACAGCAATTTGCAGTGTTTTGCTCTATCAATTAGCGGACAACGTGTTTTATGATGCAAACGATGGGTATACAAGAAGTTTAAAAGTGACTGCTCGTCCTCAAGGCGAACCATTTATCCCCGAAAACTACTGGCTTCAATTTGATTCAGAATCTCAGACATTCATCGGTCAGCCGACAATTGAAGCTGCAAAAAGGCAGCCACAGAATGGATATCTATTCATCGTTCGTGCAACAAATAAAATGAGTTTCTTCGAAGAAACTCCGCTGATCATTAAAATTGACAAAGCTTATCCTGACGTGAATCACAATATTACTCTCAATTTGAAAGAAATTGGAGCTCCTTTCCTTAGTACACTCGATGCTATATCTTTCATAAGAAACAGGACAGCTTTCTTTTTTGGAGATTCTACAGCTAGTAATATTGGCATAATAGAATACAGCAGAAATTTGACAATTTCAAGCTCAATAAACATAACATTTTATAACTGTTCACTTGGGAGTTCGAGCTGTAATACTTTTAACATTCAAAATTATTTATCAGTGATGGTGGACGAGAATGGAAACATAAACAAAAACTTTTCAACAATATTTTTGCCGAGGTTTAGGCTAAAACACATTGCCACCAGCATCTCAAAAAACTGCTATGGAAGTACGTCTCCACTAAGCGTTTCATTATCTCGTGACGTAACAAACACCCGTTTCAAGGGACCATCCTTTATTCAATCTATTGCTAGTACATTGGCGTCAACTGAAGCACAAACTACAAGCAAATATTCATTATCATCCGCTATCAGAGTAAACAATAGTCCTCCTGTTGCATTAACGTCAGTCAATACCTCGCTGCCATTTTGCGGAAGCCTCCGTTTCACGATACCAAACGATATATTTTATGATAAAGAGGATGGTGGACTTGACAGAATGAATCTTCGCCTATTGTCGGTGACAGGGAATACAACTGATTGCAACTCAACAGTGAAGTTGAATCGAACAAATAACGAAATATACGGTGGTGCAGTGCTCTCTACCCTAAACACTCCTATGAACTTCTTGTTGATCGCGCAAGACAAAGAAGGCCTCGCAGCAACAACTGTAGTTAGTTTCTTAACACAAGAGCTGCCTCAATTTACGACTTTCACTGTAACATTTAAGGTCAAGCCTGTTGGAGTGATGAAGTGCATTGCTGATGTTATTGAATATATTTATAATGCGTTACAGCGTCATTTGCCGTTCGCTAAAATCAGTATATTGCAGTATGAAGGGGTCAGTAACGATGGTTTACAGACAATCACATGGACGGACTGTTCTCTACTGGATGAGAAGTGTAACTCAAACAGAAGTTCAGCTATAGCGCAAAGACTCATTCGAAACAATACCGTTGATAAACAACTTTCTTTACTAATGGTGCGAATTGGAGAACTCCAATCTGTATCAATGTTCAGTACCAGAATTTGCAACAGCCCAAAGCAGATGCATATCAATATAACATTTTGTAATAGTTTCAAGTACGTATTAAATGACAGCAGGTTTGATTCAACAGTTTTCAATGTACAAGGACAAAGGGAGGAAAGGCTTGCGTATCAACTTACCAGAGTAAATGGAGACTCGGTCCCTTGGGCTAGATTTGATAGCAAGACAAATTTAATAACCGTAATACCCGTGTATAATGCACTAAAGGACAGATCCACTACAGAGCTGATCCTGAATGCTACATACAGCAACAAAACTATTAATCATATAGGAATAACGCTGTTTCACCATCAATCAACAGCTATCCAACTAAACTATAGCATCAGTATGAAGATCATTAGCTACAGAGAGGCTACCTTGAGTGACATCGAGTTGCTGGAGACGATCAGAGAACGTCTTTTAAGATTTGCAAGCAGTTGGCTCATCATTGATCACAACAGAACAGAGATCTATCCTCAGATAATTCATGTCAATATGGCACCATGCTTTACTATAACAGAATGCAACGATACACGTAAGGATTTACTTACCTCCGAAGTATCAGTAGGGAACGGAGTACCATCATACAACGCAACGAGAGCATTTCTCCCAGATCTTATTCTATCGCAACTCAGCGTTACAGACAAAGGAACGTGCTATGGTAATGTGGAGGAGAAAACCAAAGTACCCATCAACATCACAGTGTCACTTTGCACTGAGTTGTATTCTCCGGTTGACGGCGCAATGATCACTAGTCACGTTAATAACACTGGTGATGATTTTGAACTACTAGACTCTAACAAAAAGCAAATAGGGCTGAATTCCTGGGTCCAGTTTGATAAAATGAATCGTGTTATTTATGGACTGCCAACTCAACAAGACTTGATTGATCAGCCACTGTATGGGTATCCGTTCTTCTTACGAGTTTGGAAGAGGACTAAAACATTTGAAGACATTGATGTAAATGTAACTATAACAGGAAATACAGCAAAGCCAGCCTACTTGCAGTCAATATTCTACCGAAGTCTGCCTCAGGTGTCACAAAACAAAGCAGACATATTGCTGGACTTTCGATCTAAGATTGCACGATTGCTCGGAAATGCATCTGTTGAAAGTATTGGATTGATTTCTTTCCAAAGAGGACTTGACTTGAGCAAAACAAACAAAATTGAGTATACTTATTGCAGTTTGTTGCAGCTACCTGGAATCTGCGACCATCACAATTCGAGCTTACTAGCAAGACAGACAATTTTGTCTAATGGTCAGCCGTCTGAGAGCTTGAAAATGGTACTTGGGAAAAATTATACATTGCTTAAAGTCATTGAAGAGAAATCGAATGTTTGTGGTAACTCATCAAATTCTTCACCTAGAGTCATTAATCCTCTCCCAGAATTGAATGTTTCTGCTTGTACAAGGCTTGAATTTCCAATACTAAATGATACTTTCATAGACAGAGAAGACGGGAATGTACCGTCATTGCTCCTATCTCTGAAATCAGCAAATGGTACGTCTTTGAAAGCAACAAGCTGGATACAGTTCGACATGTATACCAAAACAATATATGGTGTTCCGACTTACAGTGACATGCAGAATAAACCAATTAGCGGGTATTCTCTTGTACTAGAAGCAAAAGATAGCCAAAATGGTGCAGCTTCACTTCCAGTTAAGATCAATCTGAATGCTAATATCACGGAAAGAAGCCTTGTTAGTGTTATAGTGAATACATCATTTCCGGAATGGATAACAAATTTAGAAATTAAGCGAAAATTTTTACAAAAGACAGAACAATGCTTGAACATATCTAAGCAAAGCGTTGGGATTGCCTATTATGGACAGCCCAAAGAAACAAGAACAGAAGTAAATATATCAATATTTAACAACTGTAGCAACTTCCTTGAGTCTTGTGACGAAGTATCGGCTAAAGAGTTCTTCAGTTTATTTGTGACAAATTTAACCGTCAAGGAAGTGTACCAAACATGCATGTCCCCTGAATTTTCAGTCATTCAAGTTCGAATGTTGCTGAGTAGACTGTGCAGAAATGTAACACAAAATAACCTACCGATAGTTAATAGAGTGCTGCCACAATTAAACATAAGCTCTTGTGAAAGGCTATCTTACAGAGTGCCGAATGACACATTTTTTGATGTGGAAGATGGCTTAAAGATCTTGGAAAACGTTGAGCTCAGAACAAGAACGGGCGAGCCTATAGAGAAGAGTGACTTTGTACAATTTGATAAATATACTAGAATGATATATGCACTTTTCCCATACGATTTAACTAGCGAAGTGGCCATCTTTGAGTACAGCTTACAAGTGAGAGACACCGAAGGCAAATCAATTAGCACAAAAGTCCTCATACAACCTGAGCGTATTCTGCATAATTTCACATATAAAGTTTGCGTATCTTTGCGAAAGTACTCGAGTGCAGTCCAGCCAGATATTGATATCATACAAGGTCTTCTGAATAGAGTTGAATACTTCCTTACAAGTAGAAGTCCAAATGGACATCTTGTAGTAACAACCTACAGTATAAGCTCTGCTTACCCACAGAAGATCGACGTTTGCTTTTCCAACTGCAGCTTTGTAAACGGCACATGTGATCGCATTTCTGTTGATAAAATTAGAAGAAAGCTTTTCATTCGAGACAGCGTTCCAACCTTGGATTTTAGGCAGACTTTGAGTCCAGATTTCGTAATGTTGAAAGTTTCCGATATGTACTCTGCATACTGCGCGATAGATATAAGTCAAAGCACTGTCTTACCCACTTCTGCTGTTCCTCTTACAAGCAGCACTATTGGTACACCAATAATTCATTGCTTATCCGGTAAAAATTCAGCACCAGTTGTTCTTAACAGCATAGGTACTCTGACTGCATACGTAGGCCAGCCAAAAGTCTATATTATCGGAAGTGACGTCATCTATGACAAAGAAGATGGATACCTAAGAGTTTCTGCCTTAACCGATATGAACGGAAACGAGATTCAAGACACTTGGATAAAGTACGACAAGAACAGACAAAGAATATATCTATCTGTTATTAAAAGTAGCATGCAAGGAGAGAAGAGCTTCAAAATCATAGGAAAGGATTCTTGCGGAACTCCAGTTTATGATGTCATAAAAATCGAGATCCTTGGAGTGGTTTCTTGCTGCTATACCATACGACTAACATCATACCTCAACTATTCTACATTTGGTAGAGATGTACAGCTGCAGAATTCAATTTACAAAAGATTAACTGAGATTTACAACGATACAAGTCAATACTTACGGTTGTACTCAATACGGAGAGGGTATGGAGATAACACAGAGGTTTCCTTTACAAACTCATCTTTTACTAATGAATCTTGTTACCACAAAGATACGAAGCAATTGTCATCTGTAGCATTTTATGAAAACGGAACTGCTCAGATTGAATTTACTAAACAGTTGTCTGATTTTCAAATATTTGATGCGGTAGTTAATAATAGCAGCTGGTGCAATGCTACTTTGGGCATCATGCCACCTGTTGTCGTACCGCCCCCTGGCAGCGCTAGTGCGCTTACCTATCAAGATTGGCTGTGGTACATCCTTCCTTTTGTTATACTAGCTTTTCTTATTATATGCTGTTGTCTGTTGTATTATTGGTGCACAGCCTGTCGCGAGACGTGTTGTGGATCGACGAAGGCCGATGATCTCTTCACTGCTGCAGCAGCAGCAAAGCCGATTAAAGAAGAGGAGGTTTTTCCTCAAACAGACACTACCTTTCAAGATTGGAATCCAGGCGTTGCTGCTCAATCAGCACCAACTGTAAAACCTTGGAATGAACACCCAGATTACTATCCGGATACAATATATGCAGATATCGGGACAACGAAAAATTCCTCAGTGCCGTCCATGCATAGAAACAAACAACTTCCACTATGGATGAGACAATCGGCAAGCGGCCCTACTCCGCACGATGATACGTTTACAGTTTCACCTGCTCCAGAGGAAGAAGAGCCAATGATTGGAGCTGTGACTGCAATGCCACAGGAGGCGACACCTGACAATGCAGAATCTCCAATGACTTCAAATACTGGGTCCCAACCAAAGAGGAAGGCTTCTGAGTTACCATTAGCAGCATCTCATATAGAAAATTTGCAGCATCGTCCAAGCTATTTGATCTCACCCTCAACATCTGTGCCCTCTTTTGAAGAAGATCCCTTAACGCAATCAGTTGCTCCAACCAATCAGGAGAGCCAACAGTTACCTGAAAGGCAACTAGTAGATGAAGACTTGATAAATCCAGTAAACAGGCAAAACACCCAAGCTGCACTTCCTATGGATGTTGGAATGGCACCAAACATTTCACCTGCATTAGCAGCGACCAGTGAAGATCCAGAGCAATTCTTTTCCCAAGAGCCAAATAGTGCGACAGGACCTGCTCTAAGACTGCCATCAATACCGCCACTCTTGTCACCTGGGAATCCACCGCCACCTTATCCATCAACGAAGGTGGATAAAATATTACCCAATCATAGAATTTATGAATCCCAACGAAAGAGTAGTCTATTACCCGGAATAGGAATATCGAAAGTTAGACTGAAGCATTGGAGAGGAGGGTCAGCTTTACCAGTTGAAAACTACGAATGGAATCATCTTTCGCAGCCCCGATTTAGCACTGTCGAGCGTCCGACGGGAAATTATTTGCATTACTCCATACCAAAGGAACGAAAAAGTAAAACAAGTTTCATAAAAAGAACTTTTAGTAAGCCAAGAGGGCGTCGTGTTGATTCCACGCGTACTTCATATATACGGAAGGAGCCGGTTGTAATTCAAAGAAGTCCACGATCAGTGCGCAGATACAAAGTTCCGAGCATAAGCTTGCGCAAATCACCTAGTCTTGGTAGCTATTTGACTGATAGTGAAACTGATGTAACGTCAATTGAAGAGCAGATAGATCACAGCGGGCCAGAAATACGGGTTTATGGAAGGAAAGATATTTCAGATCCATCTGATGATGAATCTCAGAGTCCAAGTGAGAAGGAAGTTCCTGTGGAAATAAACGGTATTGTTAATGCACCCGAAAGTGTTCTAATGAATTGGATGAGAGATGGTACACTGAAGACTACCATTACCAATGCGAGGCCAAAGTCAGAGAGTAAAAACAAATCCAGGGATGTAGCAATGCATAAAGTTAAATCTCCTGTAATGGTGAAAAAGGGGGAGAGAAAGAAGAAGGTGCGTAAAGATAGATCACTGGCTTTGGAGCAAAAAGAGAAAAGAGAACAGAGCCTATCAAAATCCAAAAGGCACACAAAACAACGCTATATAGACAGCCCTAATCTGTATATTGATGATTCAAGTTCAGGAAATGACAACCATTTCTCTTATGACAAAGCGAAGGAACGGACATTGAAACGAGACTATTCACATTCAAGAGACCCTTATGAATACGTAGATACTGTAACCAGACCAAGGCGAAGTGCAAGGAAGTCTCTAGAGAGAAATTCCAGAAAAGCTACGGTGACAAAGAGCCTGGGCCTAGAGAACAAACAAATGACTAACGAGAAATTGATATTTAAGAAACAACGTGGTAAAAACAAATCAGAACGGAACATAGGTGAAATATTTAGAAGAATGTCGAGACGAAACGAACTGAAAAGAAGCAGAGAAGCATTCGAAAATGAAGAATTTTATAAACTGTAGATTTAACTACATTCTAGCTTCACAAGGGCAGTGCAAAAAACTTTTTCCAGCCCATGCCCCATCATAGTTAGGGACAAGATTGAGGGGTGTCAGGGATTGCCCTGTTTTTTGTCTGTGACCCTTTCTATTTTTAGTAACAATAGTTCACAAATGGTCCTGGATCCAGTAAGGCGCCCTGCAAAGGTACACTTTACTACTGCTTTAGCCCTGCGAAGCGGCAAATTTTGAAGGTGGGAGGGTGCTCATCCTCATGCCCCCCTTAAGTATCGTCCTTGATCACAGCGCATACCAAGCGTCACCAATCTCCAGCCCCGTCTACGATTCCATCTGGCCCCAGTGCTTGCAGAAAGGGTGCCTGTATTTTAAGTAATTTGCTATTTTTACAAAATGCTTCTTGTTGCTTTATATTTTGCAGATTTTTTGTACTCTAACCGATTTCACTTTTCCTACAGCAGCCCCCAAACAGTGCAGTACTTTCTAAAATAGGGTTATATATTGCCAACATCTAGTCCCGCCCAGGGTAAAGAATGTTGAACTTGGTCCAAAAACCCTAAAAGATTGGTGATTCTTGGTTTATACTAAATATGCACCTTAAATGAATGACAAATTCTATAAACCTTTGTAAGTCAGCAAATGCTGGTCACTTTTCATAGCTTTGATCAATGTTTAACTCAGTGGCTCGTATCTTTGTTGGAGGTTATGAGCCTCCAAAGTTATATACATGCATTCATCCAGCCCTTCGCAATTGGAAACATAACATGTGCTTTTTCTCCAAATTTAAAGCATGTGTATACAATTATATACTGTGGAGTGAACCAAACAACCAAACCTTTGGCTCACTATGTCCCAAGGGCTCAATTTAATCAAGGTTAAGAGCCACTGCTTTAACACAACGTTTTTTAGAAAGTAAACTGTAGTGTATGTTTAGTACATGCCTTGAATGTGCTTGAATCGAGCATCTAAAAGTTATTGAGAAAACGTCATCATTGTAGGTTGAGTTCAATTTTTATGACAATGTACAACCAAGGAGTCGAGAGATCTGGTTCATAGACGCTATCTTGCTAAAATGAAAGCTTTCACTTGTCTTCTTATATTGAACAACAGTTATCCTAACACATCAAAAAGTGGCTGTTTGCCACGTCATGAAAGTTGTCTCAATGTATGTTGATAAACTAAATTAAGGCTATCATTTTCCAAAACACAGTCTGTTGTTGAATCTTTAATTGCAATTAATAATAATTATTTAACTTTAATTGATAATTGCAATCAAAAACTCACGTATTATGTAGCATTCTTGTTGTTCTAGTCAGGGATGGCGCTAGGGGAAGACAAAACGGGCTACAGCCCCCATTGGAACTTCCTAGCCCCCCGTTAGAAAGTGAAGAACTCTTTCTTTGGAAGGGTTTTAGCAGTTATAGCACCCTGTTAAGCGTATTTAGCACCCTGTCGGAAGACTCAGCCCCCGTTGCAAAAGTCTTGGCGCCACCCCTAGTTCTAATAAAACTGCAAAAATACCACGTTTGCTATAGTTATTTTAGTACTTTAAAAGTAGTAACCAGTTTAAAATATTTTCACATACCAGTTTTATAGTTTTTAAGCAAATGCTTATTGTAATATCATAGAAGATTATTCAAAATATTGCGGCACATTATTGTAAATGGTAATTTTTAAAGAACGTGGCTGAAGTTTTTTAGTCATTATTTTCTGTAGCTACTACATCTTGCCAGCTTTTCCTGATTTGTATTTCATCCAATTTCAGATCATTTTGTTGCTGTAGAAAGCTACACTAATTCATTATAGCACTGAAACTAATTTCCTTTTTATAACGCTTTATTTAAACTGAACCATTTGTACATGCTGTCTTCTACGTAACTTAACTTACTGTCCATTATGCTTCCTGGTACATAGTGCAGCAACAAAGTTTCTCCACTCGCCGCGGTCTTCAGCCAGCCGACTCAGTTCTCTCCAAGTCTTTCCTCCGTTCCGCATTTCCGCTTCCACTGTTCTCCTCCATGTAGTCTTCGGTCTCCGCCGGCGCCGCTTGCCCTCAGGTGTCCAGTACAGTGCCGTCTTAGCCAAAGATTCTTCGTCTTGTCAAAGCACATGCCCAATCCATGTCCACCTACGCTTCATTATAGTTTGTGACATTGGCAGGCTTCCACATCTCTGTAGGAGCACCTCGTTTGTTACTGTCAGTAGCCAGAAGGTTTTCTTGATCTTTCGGAGACTTTTGGTATGGAAGGTGTTGACTTTGCGTGCATCAGTGTCAGTTATCTTCCAGCATTCACTTCCGTAAAGCAACACTGTCTTCTACGCATTGCCTAATTTAAAGTGACCTTGGTCACTTATAGGGTTTTTGGAAATTCAAGTAGTGGTCATGGAAAAGAAAATTAATGGGAAGAAATGGGAAACTTTGAGAAGCTTATTGTTCAAAACACTAATGAAGTCTACCAAAGTCAATTTTTCGAGAAATTTGAGTTAAATGAATATTGAGAGAAGGCATATCTCGCTCTCCTGGAGGGCGTGGCCAGCAAGCAGTTTTTGAGGGCTTCTCCCCCAGGTCCCCTTTTCTCCTTCGCTCAGAAATTCAGACTGTTTTTCTTCTTATGAGGCTCAAGCATTTGGTTGCAGAAACAACATTTCGTAAAGCAAAGTGGCTTCACCGTTTCCCTGTAGATCATACATTTTAGCATGATTTTAGTAAGCAAAACGTTAGAATTTGCTCTAGTGGGTAGCATAGTGGTAAAAGCTAACAATTTTAGGAAGCATTGTGGGTTACTGTCGCGTTAACTCTCGACTGTACCCCTGATCATATCTTCTGAACTTTGTCGTTTTGAATCACCCGAGCTGATTCTCGCTCCTTTGTAAGCAATCGGCTTGTCTACTGTTGATTGTGAAGGCGCCTACATTTCTGTAAAAATTCCTTTAGCGTCCTGGCCTGCATGGCGGGAAGGAAGCACATTATCAAGGTACTCTGAAACTAAGATATACAAAGCTATTTCTTGTATAAAAAAAGCTATTTCTTATATGAAAGAAGCTATTTCTTGTATGCAAAACCCATTTATTGTTTTCATTTGAAATCACCTATCCTCATTATACCATTCTTGTGACATTTGAAAGCAGATATATTGTGTTTTGTTTTACCTTAGGCCATATCAACTTAACCAGCAGATTAATCATAGAGGATGCCTCGTGTTAACAGAGGTTGCTCTGAAAAAAGACTCTTGGCTTTGCAATGCAAATGGCGAGAATGCGACAAGACATTTGCAGTTCCTGTAAACAACTACCAAGATTTCGCGGAGCATGTTTTTGGACATATAAATGAGTATTTGAGTGGTATGGGATTCTCTCAATCCGACATTGCACATAGTCTTTCTGCCACCAGTGAAAATGCGGACTTAGCACTAGCCACTCCACTGGTATGTAGCTGGTCGGAATGTAGTTGGGAAGTTAGAGGAAGCCCTGATGAATTTAGTCGCCATGTTTTGTTCCATGCTTACCACATGAAGCTCAAATGTTTGGGTGCACTGGCAGTTATTTCCGGTGGTTTACGGCAATGCTCATTTGATGTGGAGACTTCAGACCTTTTGCCTGATGTTTCTGAAGCATTTTTATGCAGATGGGAATCATGCGATGCACAGTTTCTTTGTCCAGACAACTTCTACCGACATGTTGATTCACACGGATATGCTGCTCACAAAGAGGATGTACTCGTCGCCACTTGTGACAAAACGAATACAGGAGCTGCTGGATCAAGTGAAAAAGACTATGAAGGGCATCAATTGCATAAAATGACACAGTTCGTTTGCAAATGGGAAGGTATACACTTAGTATACTTCCAGTGCCCATTTCTTGCCTTGCTGGAAGTCTCCAAATACATTGCAGCATGGACATAGGACATAGGGGCACAGGGGACACATGCATCCACACTTTTCACAAATTTATATGTAGAGTGCTCCATTTTAGCCTATACCTTTTGCTTGTAAAAGCACTCTCACAGGCAAAAAGGTTTGCTATGTAAACTGAAATGGGACATTATATATACAAATTTGCTCCTGAATACATGTGCCCCCTTATTTCTTAATGCTTCCTATGCCCCTGCATTTCAGCATGTTGTATTCATAACCTCACTTTAATTTTTCTTACTCCTTATTCTTTATTCCTACTCTTATTGATCTGCCATCTTTCTTTATTATTGTTGTTGTTGTTAACTGTTATTGAGACTCAGATTAGAGATTCAAATATGCAAGCATGACATCACTCTAAAGGGTTGCCTAGCATAGAGACTTAACACAGCATGTTCAACATTTTTTAAACTTCTTTTAAGCCAAAAACTTACTGTATAAAGTTCTAAACCTCAGTAATTCTAGGTAGATTACAAAGGGTGTGCCAGATTACAATATACAAGGTTACAGTGCTTTTATCAAATGGAGCCCTGCATTTTCTACATTCAAAATACTTCTACTTCTTTTGTTCATTTTTTTTCTGTTGGACCAGCTAGGACCACCAGTTCTGCTCAATTTGGCTGTAAAAACACATAAAATGCATATATAGTGAGCAGATACTTGTTCAACCTTGTAAAACACAATTCAAGGGCTTGTGTTTCTAGATGACTTCTTGCAAGAAACCCTAGCTGAGCTATCTAATACATCTTTGCAGTTCTAAAGCTCATATTTTTGTATCAAGACATACTCAGAAGATGATGGGCATTGTTTTTTAAGCTTGGAAGCTTGAATCAAGGATAGTGGTTTTTTGAATACAAGAGAGGGGTCTTAAGAGAAATTTCTGCTATGTCATTATTCTTGGCTTCAATGTTTATTTATTGTGGCAGTAAAATATCTTAAATGGCCATAATCTCTGTAAGGGTACTTCATGATTTTTAGCACTATACACAGGTTATATTTTTGAGATTTCAGAGTAGATTATGTGTCATTCAATGTATTTTTCTACCTTAAGTTGAGCAACGTTTTTAACTTATGGTATTTTTCATGGGTATTAATTACTATGGAGAATTTGCAGCAAACTCATATGTGCAAGGCCAAATAGAAGTCACCTGGAATTTGTAAGCTGATCTGGGTTAGAGTGACTTATGTGGTTAAATTTGATACATTTATATCAGGGTCCTTAGGGCTTTTGGAAAGTTTTGGAAAGAGAGGATTTTCAAAATGGCTATGGAAAAGTTTTAGATTTTTGTTTAGAAAAATTCTAAAAATGTCCTAAAATGGAGGTAGCTTAGTGTTGCATTAAGCACCATATACATTATGTATGTTTGTTCATTTTGCTATTTATAATATGAAACATAATTCTGCAAAAAATTATAAAACATATCATCAAAAATAGCATTTTTCTATTTTGGGGGGTTTCAAAATGCAAACTAAAATGAGTTTCATGGTTTTGGTAGTTTTTTTATTTGGGTTTGGAAAAGTTTTAGAAATTTTTTAAAAGGAGTTTGTATAAACCCAGTTATATATTTCATTTGAAGAAAGCAAATTAGGTGACTCAACTTTGTGCTCTGCAATTCAAAAACTACTATCTGCCAGCAGGTTTTTCAGTTCACCAATGTAGTACAGCTCTTCCTTGTTTCTTAGTAGTTTTATGCTTCATAGCTTTTAGCTAACTATATCTTTGTAGGATGTACATATCTGACAAATAATCCATGGAAAGTCAAAGAGCATTGTAGGATCCATACAGGAGAAAAGCTAGTTGCTTGTCCAAGTTGTGGGTTATTTTTTGCAAACAAGACAAAATTTACTGACCATTTGATAAGACAAGATACTGCACAATGTAAGTCAGTTAATGTCATTACTTAGTTTACAAAAACAATTCCATCAATATTTCAATTCAGTTTTTGCCTTTATATTATCAGTAACTGTGCTCACTTTTGAGTAGGACATTTCAAGGAATTACTGCTTTAATGTTCCCTTCAAATTTAATTTCTTTCTCATTTTTTTACTTTAAGTATATAGTGCAATTACGCAATACTAAAGCTGGTTTTTAAGTTTTCATTGCATTTGCTGTTGATGCTCTCATAGAAATTGCATTTACTATTCCCTGCAGTGGCCCTTCTTGCTTTATTTGACTTAAGTGAATGTTTTCATTTTCACAGATGAACATTTTCAATGCTCGCATTGTTTAAAGAGATGTGCCAGTGAAAGACTCCTTAGAGACCACATGAGACAGCATGGTTTGTCTATTTACCAGGATTACAAATAAGGACAGTTATGATTAGGGTCCTGATTTTGATTCTTTGCAACTCCTCAGGTACCTTAGATAAAGCCTTAGATGAAGCCAAATATGTGCTTTTCTTCAGAGAGGGGGGGGGGGCATTTTACAAACATTTTACCTACTATGGCTAAAAAGATGAAAAGGTCACAGATAGCAGTTTGATAAATAGGATGCTATATCTCCTGCAACTTGCCCAGTGTTCACATAATTTTTTACATGTTGGGGGCATGATGGATAATGGTAGTAAAAATAATAATGTATGTAAATAGTCAGTTGGCAAGTTTTTTCATTTGTTCTATTGATATGATGAATTGATGGCTTGTATACTATTAACTATACCAAAATTACTCAAGTAAGCACTGTGGTGCTTAATTTTTTCTCTTACTTCAAAATACGGTGTTTGGTCAAAGGTAGAAATTATTTTCACAAAAAAGAAACAAAATGATTTTTAACAGCACAATATACCTTGTCAATGCACCAGTACAGAATAAAAAGAAAATTCAGCACAGTCACTTTGAACAGCAACACACTGTAAAGAGTGTAGGCATTTTCCAAAGCTTACAAAATAATGAAGTAGATAAAAGTTGACTTATTTGTCGTTTTTTATGTTTTGCAGGTTATTTTCAAAATAACCAACACTATTGAAACAGTTTAGCCTTAGCCTGAGTTTTACTGTGGCACTTATGTGAGGGCAGCACTTATTCAAAAAGTAGCACTTTTTTGAGTAATTATGATATGGTCATATAGAATTTGAACTTGAAATCTTTATACTTCTGAAAATTTGATAACTCTATTTGTCTTTGCCTGTAATAATAATAATGCTAATAGCATACAAATGTGTAAACAGGGTACCAAATCATTATTTAAATTATGTTGTTGCTAGGGCTATCTTGTTGACTAGCTTCACTAGAAAAAGTAGAAAATGAACAATGAAATTAGAATTAGATGTTAGAAAATTAAAGCCAGAATTTAATGTAAGCTTATGTCATTAATGAGTATGGTAACATTTAAATGTTCACCTAAAGTAATGAGTTTAATGTTTATTTAGCAGATGCAAATTGCATTTCCTGGACAAGTATTGAGCAACTAAATCCATTATGTAAAAGCTCTTAAAAAGATAACCCCCATGTTTTCAATAATCCTGCCCCCTTCATTAAGTTTTGAGGCTGGATTTCTACACCCACAATGGGAATTTGAGCAATGATATATTATTGCATTTAAGCAAACTTGAAAGTACATTTTTATCTTGTTTTGATTGCAGTGAATCATGTTCGATGTCCACATTGTGACATGACATGTGCAAATCCATCTTCATTAAGGAGTCATCTAAAGTTCAAGCATTCACTGGACCGGCCTTTCAAATGTTCTATGTGCAACTTCAGGTGACATCACTAAGAGGATAATACATTTGTGAATATTTTGTTCAATCACACTCTTATTTTTATAAGAACCAATCTTTCTTTCTTCAGCCTGGATGTTTCTTAATATTTTGTCAAATCCAGCCTTAAATGTTTCTTAATTATTTCTTAAATGCTTAAGACTTCCAATAACAATGACAACACAAATTAGGCAAGTGTAATACAAGAAATAGGATGTTCAGGTTTTGTGGTGCATGTAATAGATGCGCTTTGATTTTGGTTCTAGGTTGATCAAGAATTTTCTAGTCAAAGCAGATTTTGCAAGTTATTGTTTGAAACACAGCCTGCCTATGTTTCTTAAATGTTTCTTAATTTTTACCTGATTTCAGCCTCATGTTTCTTATAGACATGTTTCTTATAAAAAAAATGAGTGTAGTAGATATGTATGTTTGTATGTATGAATTTGTGTATACATGTATAGGGCCATTTCCATGTAAAATGAAACTAGAGGTCAATTCTCAAATTTCAAAACATGAGTTAAAGCCTGTTTTTATTATTTCTTATAAATCAAAAGTCTCAGAAAATAGTGGGTACTATAACTCCGTACTTGGCTTTCACTTTTTTCTGAGACACAGAACAAGGGATTTCGTTTTAGAGAAGCAAATTGTGTACATGTGACGAAAAATGTGATACATGTGACACTGCTTTTTTGGAATTATTTCTTCCAAATTGCATTTTTCTCCAAAATATTGGTACAGTATTGTTGGCAGGTCTTTTTGAATGCAAATAATGTATTGCCTTGTTGGTCATTCTGTGGGAAACACTATTTAGCTTGATGTGACTAAAATGACCAAAATTGCTGTTTCTTCTCATTGTGACACACGTAGCGCTTTTTCAACACACTCCAACTGCTGGAATAAATGTCAGAATGGTAATACAGAAAGTTGGAAAAGACCCTGAACAAAATCTAGTGGGATGTTTTGATGAATTTGAAATTAATAGTGGAATTTTGCATGGTTTTAGAAGGAAAAATATATCACCAGTATTGTGATATATGTGATATGGAATGGCCCATATACACATTATATGGGATATCCCTTAGAAACAGACCACAAACTTCTCTGCTTGTTCTTTACTCCTAATTTTATCCCTAATTTTCTTCTACATTTTTTGAATCTCTAGAATATCCTTCCATTTAATTTGACATTTCCATTCTCTGAATTGTTACACTTTGTCTTTCTTTGCCTGGAGATGCTTTTCAAGTAATTACAGCTACCGCATTCATTTCTTTTTAGTTGCAAAACAAGTTGTGATCTTTCAAGGCATGAAGATATTCATTTTGATAAAACATTCTATTGCCAAACTGAAGGTTGCTCCTTTGAATGCAGAAATGCACCAGCTTTGCGTACCCATATTAGAAGAGTTCACCAGGTATATCACTCAATATTTTTAATCATTTGAGGAGAAGCAGTAAGGTACACTAGGGTGGATAAGGGGCCTCACTCCTCCCTAATAATTTTTAACATGAAAAATTGTGACAGAGCTGCTTAATTAATGGTTCACAAGTACCAATAATAAGCTTTTATGCCACCATGGTAACTCAGGGTTCCCACGCCTCCTAAAAATCCTAAAATATCCTAGGAAAAGAGAGCTTTCCTAAAAAATCCTTAAAATCCCTAAGATTTCAGGAATATTTTCTTGTTCCCATAACGTTCTCCCATGTTTTTCACAAGTTTAATTTATTTTCATAGGTTATGTTGCTTAGTGAATTATACCGTGATAATTAATCATAATAAATATGGTCAAACCATCACTTCTCTCAAATTCTACCCTGATTGTATTATTTTTTGAATAGGAACAATGACTTTTTTGCTATACCAAACATATGATGGCCATTTACCCTATTTTTATCATGTTATCTGAGTGACCTTTTATCCATTATTTTCCCAAAAAAACCTCAACACTTACCAAATTTCTCTGGAATCTGCAAAACCTTCTAAAAATGGGGGAAGAGATCTCCTAAATATTCTAAAAATATTGATGAAAAAAGAGTGTGAACCCTGTCAATGCCAAAGTTCCTGTTGCTATGTAGAAAGGATATCTTTATCTTCCTTTGAGTGATTAAATCAAATATGAGAATTTTAGCTCTGTCTGTGAGCAATTGATGCCTATTTTATTAGCTGTACCCATGAACATTGAGCTCTCATATATTTCTTTCTCAGAAAGCTGATATTCGAGTCTACATGTGCCACATATGTGGAAAGAAACTTTCTCGAGGGTGTCTATTGACGAAACACTTAAAGAAGGAACACCATTTTAGCTGGCCTTCTGGTCATTCCCGTTTTCTGTAAGTCGAGTTCATTATTTTGTAATTTCTTTGCAGAGAGTAAATTTGTTCAAGATCAAAAATGCAGGCTTTCTTCGTTATTTGATTCTTGTAATCCCACGAGCACGAACCCGACACACGCAGGGAAGTACTAATGCCAGCGGTTGACTGTGTGCATGAGTCAGATGTTTACAAGTTTCTCTTGACTTTCCTTTTATAAGAATCATATTGTCAGAAACTGTGCCGCAGTACTTCTTCATTACTTCTTCAGTTTGTTTCCATTCATTATATTATCACTCAACAATGGCACAAATTTCTGTGGAAAATGGGGAATCAATTAAAGTAGCATTACATTGTGGTTACAGGTTTTTAACAGCTTTTTCAACTCTCACTTAGCTACTTGAAACAACCAGAAACAAATAAGATCATGAGATGAACACATGTCAGAAATTATGCGTGTGGTTTACCACGCGCACGGTAGGTTCTTTATGACAAAGTCTATCCATATTGTACCTCGGGAGTCGTACCAGAAGTTATTAGACGGGGGGCTAACTTTTCCAGCGAGGGTG
This sequence comes from Cassiopea xamachana, assembly GCA_900291935.2. Classification (NCBI taxonomy): domain Eukaryota; kingdom Metazoa; phylum Cnidaria; class Scyphozoa; order Rhizostomeae; family Cassiopeidae; genus Cassiopea; species Cassiopea xamachana. The sequence continues at coordinate 16,481,046 of OLMO02000262.1, forward strand.
CTAGGATATGGCTAACAGATATGAAGACTGCTGCTTTATTTCTGACAGAAGAGTTCATTATCTTTCGATAGGGGGCTAGCATGCTTTGACGAGGAAGTTATGGCCCCCAAGCCTTCCCTTTGCGGCACCCATTTTGTGCTTTTTGCATAGGAAGACTTATTGACATACTCTGTTGGTCAGTTTTGTGAAAAACAATATATTGGTGCTATGGGGGGGTGCTAGTGTAATTCCATCTAACAAATTATGTCGCCATTTTCAGGAAAGCACTTCTGTATTTTCAAGACAAAAGTATTAATGAGAAAAACTGAGATTCTATGAAATTGAAATGAAAAATCTTGGTTATCGTATTGTTTAGCTTAGTGTACCGAAATTTGACTTGCGGACATGAACCCAATGACCGTATAGCGAATTGACACGCATGTTCAGAAATGCAGCTGATTGGACACCCACAATGGGTGGATATCAGGGTAGTGGTTTCGCAGAGCGTATCTCTGCTTTGAAGTAGCTTTGAACGCTGGACCTGTTTTGATCGTTGTAGGTGCATTTAGAAATTGCTGTTAATTTTTACACGAAAAATTGCAAATATTTTTTAATTTCCACAGCTATAAGCTCGATGAAGATGGTTTCTATCGGTTGCAAATGGTCCGCTTTGAAAGTGCAGAGTTAACAGAACAGCTTTCGAGAGAAAATCCAGATGTTCATAAGAAAGCTCACTGCCTTGAAGCTAAGGATAGTTTGAGTTCGAGTGGAGTCGCAGAGGAAAGCGAACAACCAGTTGAGCAAACGCCAATGGCAGTTGACGAAGGCCTGATTGATGTCAGTTGTACACATAGCAACAGAACACCCCAAAGCGAAGAATGCAGTGGGGCTGATTCAACCGATAACGTTGGCAGTGAAACAGTTGGCGTCAGTCTTACTGATCGATACGAGGCGCTATTAAGGCTTTACGAAATGGAAAAAGACAACGAGGCTACTCTTGTTGTCCCAGTAGAAATGGAAAATGAGAGCGAGTTATCAGACGCTGAGAGGGAGGAAGTGCTTGATTTGACTAATGAAGATGATTTTTATGAATATAGGAATAAAAAGAGAACTGTGGTGGCAAGACAGTCACCAAAGAGAGTCAAAACTCGTCATTAGCATAGTATTTTCAAAATTTCAATAGATTTAAGTTCTCCTTGTGGAAAACTACAAGTATTTCTCTTTCATGAAACCATCTCTTTGGAATCTCTGTCAAAGCTTATTGTAGTTGGTAGAATTTTCTATCGTTTTTTCATTGTTCTCAGTTTGTTCTGCTGTATTAAAAACTCTATTGTTTTATTCCCTGTAGGATCCTCCGCTTTTAATCACGTCATACTATATGTCCATATTTGATGATTACAATAGTATCTAAGTTCTAATTTATATCAATTATTTGCAATACAAAGAAAAAGAAAATCAATTAACTATATACAAAATATTATATACTATAATAACATTTATTTCATCTTTGCTAGATCAGCATGTCTTTTCCAACCACAGATCACAGCCTAGTTGTTTCTTTCTCGAAAAGATTTAAACTTCATTGCATCCTTAGCATGTACATATACAAATACATATATATATATATATAAATATATATATATATATGTATGCATTGTTGTTAGGTTGTACTTTACTATATATATATATATATATATATATATATATATATATATATATATATATATATATATATATATTTCAAAAAAGAGTCAGAGTCCTTCCCGCGCCAATGGCGCATAGGGTGGCACCTATCCCCGGTTCCGTAGCCCAAGGCCACGCGTCAGCGAATGCAATGAGGGCTACAGCGGGGGGCTGGTCCACTGGTAGCTCCGCGTGTTTAGCTTCCCCACTCCTCCTTTCTCATTTATCGAGCGCCAGACGAGAAGGTAGTGAGTACCATTTCTAAAGTCTTTGGTATGACTCGGCCAGGGCTCGAACCCACGACCTTCCGATTGTGAGGCAAACGCTCTAACCACTGGGCCACTCGAAGTTTAATATGCTTGCAAAGACAAGTTACCTACAACGCTACTTATAAAACACTTTCCTACAAAGACCATGCCCCGAGAAACATAATATCATGACTACCCCGAGGCTATTCCATACAAGACAATTGAACTATGTTAAAATTTAAAATGAGATTACAAACTACATAAAAACTAATAACTAAAGGAGAAAGCATTTTTCGCAGTAGATGTCGAGCTAGCAAACTCTAAAATGTAATTGGCAACAGTCCTGTATCCTCCTACAGCTATACCAACAGTATACAATGTACACCTGAAGAATTTAGAAACCTCGCTATAATTTGTAGAAGTACCTCTTTTTGAAGTGCTCTAGCTACTTGCAACTATATTGAGTCTGCCAAATAATAGACAGAAATAAAAGAAGAGATAGCGACAAGAAGTTTTCCATCGATTACCAAAGTTCAACGTGTTTCCTTATTGTTCCCAAACGTAGCACCTGCCCAGAACAAATGCTGAGTTACATTCCTAATGATTGACCCTGTTGTGAAAAGTAGTGATATCTTTTACTTAGCAACACCTTGCTAGCCATCTATGTCAGTTGAACATACACAACATGGCATCTAGCGAGGAGCGTTTTGAGCTTTTCAAGCACATTCTTAGATCAAAGAGATATCTCCTATCGAGTTTGGGAGTCATATTTTTCATAGCAGGACTAGTTGCACTTATTAAAAGCTTCACCTTACCTATTACTTCTTCATCTAATCATAAGGATGTTTCTGTGATATCGATGGCTCACCAATATGTACACCATTATCAAATGAAGGAGGATGTTACTGATGATACCCTTCAATACCTTCAAAAGCAGGAACTAAAGCAGATTCAATCCCACATGAAGAGTAATAGAAGATATTTGTTAAACTACACTGAGTGTTTAAAAGAAAAGTTCTCAAACTTCGAAAATATCGTCTCCCGCAAGAAGGTGAAGTTTCCATTATCATTTAACGAAATGATGCTTCGTTTTCACAAAGAGTGTGGCTCAGAAATTCTGGGAGAAGTTGAGAATTGCAATCTAAAGCATCAGAAAACCAGTAAGATTTTTCCTATTCCACAACTACAGAAACCTTTAAAGTTCTTAGCATTTTATTACTTATTTCTTTTACTTGTATTGATTTTGTTGCGAAATCATGAGTCATTCTGACTTTTGATGTAGGTGCTAACCCACAAAGGGCTTAAAGGAACTGGGTTGATTTGCATGAGTCCCATTAAGAAACTTTCCCACTTTCCAGCCTCTACCAGCATTGTTTACCTATTTTCAATATGATATTGTATGAAAAGGCCACCAGTCGAAGGTGGAAAATCAATAGCGACACAATTCGCTTACTTTGGCAGGTTGCATTTTAAAGGGAAAGTATAATCTTAAAAGGCAGTCATGTGAAAACCAATTATTTGACAGCACGAAAATACCTGATTTACTGGTAACCGATATCCCTTCATACTCTCAAGCAAGAAAACGCTTTTGATATCTCTATTGTAAAATAAATAAATTCGGTAACAGTATATTTCATGTTTTAGGATTTCATTAAAAGGCAAAATAATATTGGAGCATTTCATTAAAAAGGCAAAAACTGGACATCATTGCTATCTTTTCATAATGGCTTCTTGATCCACGAATCTTCATACACTACCTAATCCACGAAATCTGTCTCACAAATCTTCTTTCATTCCTAGAACTCCTCAACTGCGGAACTCATTGCCACCCACTACTTTCCTTGAATCCTACAATTTGTCATCTTTTAAATCTAACATCAACAAACTTGATCTTGTCTCCCTTCCTACTTAAACTTTCCCTCATGTTCTCAGTTTTTCCTTTGTCGGGGCTTTGTTATAGGCCCTACGGCCTTTCCCCGGCATTACTTACTAAAAAAAGAAAAAAAAGAACTTTCCAAACCACAACATACGTTTGCATTTAATAAGGGTCCAATCTCTAATTATCTAGTAAGGTTTTTGGAATTTTATGCAAACCGAAAAGCTCGTTATAAAGTTAAAAGTTACAAGCCAGCAACACAAAATACAAATCAAACAAAATTCAGCAGACCATTTAAATGTGCATAAGATTGCACAAAAGTTGAAGGGGTAAAATGTTTCTCTGGGGCAGCCAGTTAAGTTCTATGACAGCTCCTAGAGGGGCTAATTGCATTTCTATCCAAAATCACTTACTCGCACATTAGTCTTGCTAAAAGTTAAAATTTTGATTAGAGATTGACGACTTACGTTATCTATAGCTGAGTCAAGTTGCTTGGTGAGAAAACCGCAGTCAATGAGAGGCTATGATCTAGTAATAACTGGACATACATGCTTATACAAGTTGCTTAATGTATACAAAAACGACTTCTATCAACTATTCCTGCAAAAGTTATAGTTGCAAAAATGATTTATCTCTGCCTATATTACATTCTGTCTCCAACAAGCTGTTATGTGAATCGTTGCTTAGGCATTGTTGCATTAATAATTGCAAAGAAGTCACTCCGACGCTCTCTGTAATTTAATTTTTTGAACTCTTCTTTATTACAGTTGGAAGATTTTTTATTAGGAAAGAGCCCTTGGAAGCAATCGCATTGAGAGACGAACTTCCCAATGTTCGCCTCGGAGGCATCTGGAGCCCCCTTGATTGCACCCCCAAAGCAAAGGTGATAGTTTTTACAGTTTTAAGAGGGAGAGGAATGAAAGCTATTCTGGGAAGTGCGAAGGGTCTTCTAACTGCAATTCAAAGACTAAGAATTGATTATTTGTATGGTGATTTAAATATATATTCTACAGAAATCTTCTCTCAACTAGACCAGAGGCAAGTTTTGTAATTGACCAATCAGTAGATTTGCTTACAAAAAATCATAAGCAATCAAAATTGCATTTCAAAATGGTGAAATGAAGAAGCAAGGTCAAAATAAAGGCATCTGATTAGCTAGTGATGTTTTGCAAACAAATCTACTGATTGGTCGATTACAAAATTTGCTTCTGTTGGCCATATACTATATCCTGCTTACTTATCTCAAGATTAACATCACTGCTCTTTGGGACCGAATAGCAGGGATATAATAAGGAGGGGCTGACAATTTGCTAAAAAAGAATAAATAGGGGTGTTAATAAATGGAAATAGATATGGTTTTTCCAAATTCATTATGACAGGGGAATTGCTCATAGTTGGGGTCCAATGCTCAATATACAGTATGGGAACCCAAATTATTTCAAAACTGTTACGATTGGTTCATGCCAAAAGGTGAAGCAGCTTAGCAGCTGTTGATTTTCATTTAATTTATTAAGGAAATTTACTGTAAATAACAGTAACATGCGGACAAACAGTTTTATACCTTGATTTCCTTACTTATTCATATAGATTTGCGTTCACAAAGTAATGTAGTATATTTACCAATCCTTTGTAAAACTTTGAAATTTTTAGTAGGAATGGATAGTGAAGAGAATAAGGAGTTAGATTTTTTTCAAAATTGTTTAGTTGGGGGGTGTTAATAAATGGAACTTTGCAATTGGGGGTCCCACCTATTCGGTGCCAGAGAGTACCGTTGAAGAATTAATGAGGTTAAACGTGATGCAGAAAGCTTTTTAAAAGCTAATTCCTTTCCCGATGCCAATACTCTACAGTGAAACATTCAAGAACATTTCTAATTCAGTTTCAAAGAGGCAAGAACTCATCTCTGATCAACATTCATTTAATTGGATTCTGATTGATTCCTTAGCTTGCACTATGGCTGAAGCATTTGCTTAAAGCTATTTGCTATGTCCCAATATTGCATTTCTGAAAGAAGACTATTCAATTCACTTTCCTAACTTCTTTCACTTTGATCACTATACAGGTTGCAATAATCATACCATTTCGAAGGCGTGAGAAGCACCTGCCGGTTCTCCTCAGGTACCTTCATCCGCTCTTGCAGCGCCAGAGCCTTCTGTATAGGGTGTTTGTCATAGAGCAGGCAAGTTTTAGCGACCATTCACTTATAATATCATTATTTACTTTCATAGTCTACTTTTGTGTTTTTTTGTTGGATTGTTGATTTACAGTTGAAAAAAAATTAGTCTTCATGAAATGTCAAAATGAAATCAAACTATGTTCTAGTCTATATTGTGCCAAGATGTATGACGTCATAGAACAGGGGCAGCAACCATGACGTGGGGAGGCCCTACATCTGGTGAGCTTCAAGCTTTCTGTCCAAAGAACAACGAGACTTGGGAGGAGTAAGAACAGTTCCTACTGTTCTTTTCACAAGATTGTCCGAGTGAAATGAATGCCCTGTCCAACGAGGGATCTTCAGCCTCCTTACCACATTTTCTACCCCTAAGTCAGCAACAAGCATCTTCAAAGCCGCATTCAGATCCTTGATGCGGTAAAGGAATATTTGGCTTTTGACTATAGACAAGCCTTTTTGCACTTTGCTGTACTGTGCTTCTACATTGAACTCAATATGTTGGAAGCTTAAGCACGTAAGCATCACTTGCTTTGGATACCCTGCATCAAAAGGGTGTACTCTCCATAATAGTGAATAAGAGGGAGGGGAATTTTATCATTCCCTAGAATGGATGCTGCAGCCTGTATTAATTGCACAATTCTAAGAGTTCATAAATTTACAGCCTAGTTGATTCTCTGTTATTCAGGCTGATGAGTACCCATTCAACAGAGGTAAATTAATGAACGTTGGGTTCAAGGAAGCAAGCAATATGTTTGATTTCAATTGCTTTGTCTTCCATGATGTCGACCTCATCCCAGAAGATGATCGAAATGATTATGGATGTCCAACATCCCCAAGGCACATGTCAGCTGCCATCGATAAGTTCAATTACAAGTAAGAGAGCATTTAGAAGCTTCACCATTCAAAATGGGATGAAATGGGAGATTTCTATATAAGCCCTTTTACTATCTTAGTTGAACTAACTAAAGATATCTTTCCTCTTCTTTCCTTGACGTGTTATTGACCTCAGCCAGTAGCCTTTAGATACCTTGCAGTTTATTGAGAGGTTAATTTGTGATTAAAAAAGCCCTTCTTTTCAGCTCGATGTTCTAGTTAAATCTTTGTCTTTCGATGTCTCACTTTATAACGTCCTTTTGTAATATTCAGAAAACTGCATATGTGTTGTAACTTTTCATAGACTTGATTTTTTTCCATTTAGCTTGCCATATCCTGGAATATTTGGTGGTGTAGAGTTGTTTACAAAAGAGCACTATGAATTAATTAATGGGTTTCGAAATTCCTACTGGGGTTGGGGGGCCGAAGATGACGATCTATATAAAAGGTGAGAAGTGCTTTGATGACCACATTCACACCTTTTTATAATAATAAAATATCTAAGAATATTCAGGCCTTGAATCGTTGAGAATTAAGAACAATTTAAGAATAATGCAACAATCAAGCTTCATCAATTTTTCGTAGGTATCACTTAGTAAAATATTGCTTATCACTTAATTAACACATAGAAACATTATATTTGATTTCTAGCTGAAGAGGTATTCGTGTATAAATAATATGAATGATAGTAAGGATGATCAAGACTAAGAAATTTTGTGTATTCAAGTTATAGTACCGTTTGCAGATTAACTTTTGCACAATGAATACAATATTGATTATTCTTCTCCACTCTCATTTTGCTTTATGATGAAGTAAAACAGCAATAAAGATTTGAATATAATCCCTCGTTTGTCAGACAGTTACAACTTTGATATTTAACAATGATTTAAGTATGATCATAGGCCCAAAACCGAAGAATTTAAGAATATTAAGGATCAGCAAAAAAGTAGGTATTTCTATGAGAAAAAGTGAATAATAATATGCTAGATAGACACTTATTTTTAGTATGAAATTGAAAAGAGAATGAACCTTTAAATATTTTGGCCAAGAAAAACATTTACAGCAAAAGCAAACGTAAGATGCTATTTGAACCACGAGTAGCAAGTAGTATAAATGTAATGAGCACATGCTTAAAGAGAGGCCTCGAAAACTTGGGTACAGATCCTATTTTAAGGAAATTTCCAAGACCACACCATGCTATAATAAAGGTAGGTCATATTGAGCTTTGTTTGAGGATCACGCCCTTCAAGCAATCCTAAACTTCGTGTGGAGCCTTACATCTTTAAATGCAACATTGAAATCAATGTTTGAAAGTGAGGAAGGTGACCACATTTGTGAATTGCCAAGACTACACTCAAGAGTTCGAAAACTACAGTGTGGCCAAGACCACTCTAAAATAGGCCTTGCTTGTGTAGCTACAAAGCAATACTTTGTCCAAAGCAGGGTCCGAAAAAATTTATTGCTTCCCGTGGGCGCAGCTTCCTCTGCCCGCACCTCCTTGTACAGATAAATTTACTGACTTCCTTTAGTCAGTTTTACTGAAACGTATTTATTCATTTAAAATTTTACTATGCATACTGATAGGTAGCATAGTGGTTAGAGCGCATGCTTCCCATGCAGAAGGTCTATGGTTCGAGCCCGACTCGATGCTCTCATTTAACGCTCGCTCACTGTTCACCCAGCAGCAAATGGGTACCCAGTGGGAACACTGGGGAGATAAAGGCGGCGAGAAAAGGAACTGGCCACCCTACCTCAAATGCCGATGGCTCAGGATAAGTGTCCTCTCTAACAGGCACTCCCCTACGTACGAAAGTATACGGGACTACCTTTACATTTTTATGCTGATAGGAAGAAGTGGATGAAAATTAAAGAAATAAAATGAAATGAAACTTGAGAAAATAATCATGGCGGGCGCTAACTGTCTGCGAGGTTTGAAGCTGCCTGCGGGCAGCGTTATTGTAGGGCCCTGGTGCAAATTGAGGTGCGTGTGCTCGATGTGACCTCTCTTTCTCTCTCTGCCTCTCTCTCCCTCCCATGCCGTAACTAGCACTCATTTCTAATTTTAGAATCATAAAAGTTGGATTAAAACTCACCCGACCATCATTTACTATTGGACGATATACGATGTTACGACATAAAGCCGCAGAGATTCCCCCAGACAGGTAACCGGAAAGTCATAGCTAATATAGTTAATTGCTTATATGGGCAGTGGTTTGGGTTAGCAAAGTTTCAGCTGCATTCATTCTATAAATCTTAAGCAGTTTGTAACTTGGTTGTTGAAGTGAATCATACGGGGGCTGGTTATTGGCGGATCAGATTGCTTGTTGGTGTCTGGCGGGTAGCAGGGCATTCTATGTCTTGTCGTGTGTTTTTTTCTGTATATTTATGTAATGGTCTCGGAGCAGACATTTAATAATGCTCCCCGAGGTATTGGTCGTGTAGAAGTATTGCAGTATAGTTTAATATAGTTTTTGTAGTGTATTGTAGATTTTTTAATTGAATGTAAAAGAAGTGAATCATACATTAATAAAGTACAAAATTCTGAAAGAAGAAGTCTATAGATATCAAGCAGTATTGGCACGTTAAAATACACTGAAAGATTTTCAATTCAATATGTTTTGTATGTATGTATGTATATATGTGTGCATGCATATTTGTATAAAAGCACGTTAATCTTTCCTAAAAGGCTTTACATGGCGTCATAATAAGAAAAAAGAGAATCTTTAAAAAGACTTTAACATGTCTTCAAAATGAATGCCTTAATCTAGAAAATGCTTTTTGACTATTTTTGATGATCCAATTCTAATCGAATTCAAATAAAGAAGATTATTTTGCGTTGCATCGTAGTCAAAATGAGTTTGAGTGAAAATTTATTGTCCTTGCAGAATAGACAAACTGGAGCTAGCAGAGAGTGCCATTTCTTCTGATGGACTTCTATCAATGCACTACAGAGTTTTATCAATTGAAGAAAGGTCGCTGTATACACTGATAAGAACTGATTTGAGAATGGAAGACGATATGCTATACTAAAAGAGATCTTTGGATTCTGGTACTATTGAGGAGACAAAGATAAGGAGTAGCAATTTCATTGAACTTTTGTAGCTATATGCTTCACATTAGAGAAAGAAGGGCTCCACGCTCCATTTGTCTGATCTTGATTAGTCAGGTACGTTCGTGGATTAACATTGGAGTCTACTTTTAGGTGTTTGGTGGCAAGAACTGAGTTAGTAGAATAAGGTTATGTCTTGCCCAAAAGCATCCAATGTTATTCAGTATTATAAAAATAAATGGTGCGTGAGATCTAAGTGCATTTGATGCTCACTTTCAACCCTCCATTACCGGGGGCGGCCAGCAACCCCAGACTGGGGATATTTTTTGTGCCACGCCCTAAAATTATGATGTATTTGGTTGCCACACCCATTTCAAAATTTTTCTATAGGTCCCTCACCCCAACCCTAGCATTTTCTCATCGAAGTTGGACTAATAAAAAAATTGATTTTAGCAAGAAGTGGAGGGGGACAAGTCCCTCCGTGGCGCCGTCACTGTCCATCACCATCCTATGGATGTAGCCAGACACTTTTTTTGGGGGAGGAAGGGAGGGAGGGTATTGTGCAAGCATTAGACCAGCGATTACTAGAAAACAAAAAGGGTTAAGGAAAACACTATGGTGAATATTTAATGTTGAATACGTTTGGAAATACCAACATCCATTGCTGTCAAAATCTCAGAATGCACCATGATTAAATATCGGATGCATGTGGCTAAGATTTTAAAATTCACTCTAGCCTATAGACTTTTAGAAGGTATTATTTCCTTCAACTGGGGCCATGTTGCTATAAGAATCAGCCTATCAGAATGGCTCTTTTCCAGTACTCTTTGGAATGGACAAGACACTATTAACCTCTTCATATTGCTTTTTGACTTTTATAAAATAGAGAATTAATTTTTTCTCCAGCTTTTAACCGTTTGTAAACATTGCAAGCCAGTTGTATATGCAAAGTTTAATTAGAAGAAGAACTTCAGCCATTTATTGTGGTTTCTTTTTTCTTCCTTATTTGTGTCCTTTAACTGCGACAAACCCCTTAGTTTTGCATTTCTGCTCAGCAAAATCCACGCATAAGACTTAAAAGAAATAATAACTTGTACTTAGATTAAAATTGCTGGAAAGATCGCTTTGTTTGATTACGAAGTCCAAACGGCAGACGCTAGATTGTTGAACCTTATCAAAGCTGAATGAGCATGTTAGGCAGTTCAACTGTTGATAGTGAGCAGGGACGTTTGCACAAGAAATATGCGAGGAGGCAAAGCTTACTACAAGGGGGTGAATTCTAGGGAGGCTCAGGGAGTGGAGTCCCCTTTTTGAAACTGTTGTTCATTTTAGGGGGTTAAACACCTCCAAAATGTCAGTATTGACCTTGCTTTCCAAAGTGCATTGGCCTTACATCCATTGTTTTGTAGTATACCGCTATGATGAATTTTGTCACAGCTGCGTGGCTATTGAGATCTTTCTAATTGTTGGTTATACACGTTTTTTATTTAATAAGAAAGTTTCTTTTGACCCAGTAGTGAAACTATTTTGCTCATTTGCATTGGAGGAGAGTGAAAGGCTCGATGTACAACTGAAATGATGATGCATCTTAGTAAGTAGCAGGAGTTGACGTGCAAGAGAACAACCAACACATATGCAATAATAAACATTCTCAGGTCTCAAAATCCTGCACAGAACTTTCATAACTTTCTGAGCAGCTGATTACTACTTCATTATAAAGAAATTTCTAATAAATCGTTTACAAGAAAGTGACTTATAATAAAGTAGTATTCAGCTGCTCAAAAAGTTATGGAAGTTCTGTACGCGTATACTACATCATAATTAAAAACGCATTATCATATCTATATCTTTGAAAATATGGGCGTGGCTACGACTAAGCCATACCCACCTTATGAAATTGCATTGCATCTAGACCCCCATGCTACAATCTTTTGGAAATCACCCGTGCTACTACAGGGATACAAAGAGTATCCTTACAGTCAGTGGCGAAGCTAGGATGAAAAAGTTAGTCCTGCCTTTTTGGAATGAAAGGAAAACACATAAGAAGGGATCTCAAAAATTTTCTTAACCCTGCTGTTTTGAAACACTCTATGGAAAGTACCCATTTTCAGATACTTAAAGTTGACATATATCTCCTACAAGTATAATGTAAATTGCATGATTTCACTTTTACATTGAAGATAGATTTTAACACCATTTTTATTGACTTTAGTCCCCTTCTAAATCACTGATTGGTGTTTTCAGAACTGCTGTAAAACATATACTACATAGAATTAAATCATATATTTCACTGTTAAAAAAACATTTGGAGATAAAAATTGGATCTTATAAATATCAAATTGTAATTGCCAGGCAAATTAGTCCTCAATGGAAACTCCAATTGAGTTAAGCTATCAGCTGATGCTTTATATTCCAACAAGTGTTTGCAAAAAGTACCTTCAGTATGCTAAAATATGATTTAACTCTTACTTGCCATTCTAAAGCCTTGAGGTTCATAACATCTTTGCAGGCTTTTATTGTAAGGCAGAACAGTGAGACTCAGTAGCTTCTCTTAACACCAATATTCAGAAGCAAAGTATGATTATCATAAACAATGAGGACAATTCAAAATTTTCTTAACCCTGCTGTTTTGAAACACTCTATGGAAAGTACCCATTTTCACACACTTAAAGTTGATATATATCTCCTACAAGTATAATGTAAATTGCATGATTTCACTTTTACATTGAAGATAGATTTTAACACCATTTTTATTGACTTAAGTCCCCTTCTAAATCACTGATTGGTGTTTTCAGAACTGCTGTAAAACATATACTACATAGAATTAAATCATATATTGCACTGTTAAAAAAATATTTGGAGATA
>OLMO02000262.1:16496284-16514171 GCA_900291935.2 Cassiopea xamachana
GTTGCCGATGTTTGATGCCATCATCCGCATTAGATCTTGCTTGAAGATGAGAGGCAATTGCTGCAAAGACTTCAAGCCAACCCCAACGATGTTGGAACTGTTCAATTCCGAAAGTATGCGCCAAGATAGTTGTGAAGAAGTGGAAATCACCTGCTTGGACGATTTTTGATTTTTTTCATAATAACATTTTTTTAGCATTTCTACCTATTACATTTACATTAACATTAGCACATTGTCATCATTGTGATTTTAAACAATAGACCATTGTTTTCAAGACAATGAAAGTCATTGTTTTATTTTTTGGCTACTTGGGCGGAGATTTGGCCTACTAAAATCTTAAATCTGGCTACCGCTGACCAAAGGCATGTGGCAGCCCTGATTCCGAAAGAAGGTATTAGTATTAGCGATGACGATAAGACATATGAGGATAGTGAAACTGTAAAAGTCACCAGCTACCAAGGTTTAGGACGCGATTATCTGGCAAGGGGAATCGTACAGAGGTGCTGAAAAGTGGAGGAACTAATAGCCATACTCTTTGATTACTAGTTGAGAACACATTATGTTTTGGATTGGGCAATAAAATACCGCACTGCAATCAATATTGTTGTCTAGAAAACATTCTTGCATCCTACCAGTTTTGGCTTATAAATATTTGATTAGTCTACATATATTCGCCGGTTATCATGGAAGCAGCAGATACTCGTCCTAGGTCAACTCGTCGGAGGCATCACCGTAGAATGAGGACTGATACTCCAAGCGATGGCGATTTGGACTTCCTCAGCAGTGGTGGCAATTTACCATCGGAAAGTAGCAGACAGACGCAAAAGAAACCACTTAATTTTGACCAAGCCATGAGTGATTTCCAGACGATGTTTCCTCATATTGAAAAAGATATCATAGAGGCTGTGTTGCGCTCGAATGATGGCGTAGTGCAGACGACCATCGATCAGTTGCTTGTTCTGTCAGAGACGGCAGACGATAGTACGGCAACAGAAGACCAGGCTCTACCCGGCTATCACGAAAGCCAGGATTATAATGAAGACCTTCCTCCATCATATGATGAAGTGGAAAATGAAATATTAAGTGAGTTCACACGAGAAGCTCAAGAGTTTGAATCCAGGAGACAGAGCTGTTTATCACCGATAACTGATACATATGAAAGTGGGAGAGAGGAACGAACGAGTGTTTGGAATCCTCCTCTGGTGGGAGCTTTACCCCCTGATTTTTTAAGAATTACTGATGATCAGTCTGTGAATGACGTATGTGATGGAAGTTCTTTTCCAGGAGGGGGGATGACGGAATCAAGCAGAGAGGGATTCCTCACAGATAAAGATCTGGATCAGTTCCTGGAAGATGAAAAACTGGCAATGTTTTTGCAAAACGAAGAGTTTATGCGTCAGCTTCGTCGTGATCCAGATTTCCTTATGTCACTGGAAGAAGGTAAAAAGAGAAATTTTCTATCTGTTCAGAGGATTAGTATTGGTTTGTAGTTTTGATCTTATCCAACAACTTTCAAACTCTTAGTTTGGTAGACTTCATCAGAGAGTATATCCCTAAAGCCACAACAAGAAAATCCACAGAGCATTGTTTTTAATAAATTGTTTTGTTTTACCCATAACTATTTCTTGCTTTATGAACTCAATTTCTTGCATAATATGGAATAGATATCAATCAGTATAATTTGGGTCTTCTTGTTATACCTTGTTCTGCAAATTTCTATTTTTGGTCAGCTAGTACTTACTATTCCCATGAGTAACATGAAATTTGTTGGCCTACAAACATGTATGCATTATTTGCTGCCATGATTTTTTCCTTTCAAGGGGAGATAGCTACTTTATTGCTTAACTATACTGTTTATTTTTTTGCTATTGAAAATTATAACGTAGTCAATTTCAAAGTACATGTGTAGGAAGCATCAGAGTTCAGATGTATTAGATGGCTAACAGAATATATTACATTGGTTTGATATAGTAAAGTAATGTTGTTTCCATAGACTACAGAACATTTGTACAAACACGTCAGCCTGCAAACAGACCCTCAAGTCCACCAATAGAGCCGGGTACAAGAGGAGCAGTTGCAGCTCATGCTGGTGGTGCAAGACCACGAAATCCTCATACTTCATATGATGATGCAACATTTAACAAAAAACTTAAACACATGGGAAAAAGTATGTGCTCATATTTCCATTGCCACATATTCTTATGACATTTTAGTTTTTGGCTTGCACTATTGTGAAGAATGATCTATTGGGGCTAATAATCTATTGGGACTAATAGATTATGGTAAGAAAATGGTGAAAATGTGCTATTTATAGTAGAATGAGATTGATTCCAGGGTAGGTTCTTTCTTAATAGTACTTCAGTAGGCAGCTGTAAAGATTGCATCTTTATTGCTTTGATTTTTCAGTTCTAGGATGGCAATTAGTATCTGATGGTAAATTTTGAGTGAAAATGCTATAGGGAGGTCTTTTTCTATTTTTATAGCTACTCGTAAGAAGTTTGGTAAAATGGCCAAGAAGTTTTCGAGAAAGAAAGGTCCAAAATTGTATCCTTTAGTTTGCTAGTTATTTGCTATAGCAATATCAATTCATTGATAACTTTTGATATATGAAGAGTATCTACTGGAAATCATAAATGAAAAGCTCTTGATCTGGAACAGTGAGCATTCAGGGGAGAATGGGGTGCTTGCCCCCAATAACACCTCTATATGCAAATAAGCTGCTGCATGACTTCCTATACAACAATGGTGTCTTTTGCCTCACCCTAATGGTGTGCTTTTATGCATGCCAAGCTCAGAATTAATTAAAATTCTACATCATCTTGTTAGCATACTTTGGGGATAGGGGTGCCATGGAGGGGCTCTCTTCCCAGATTTTTAGGACAGCTCCTCTGCTTGGGGGCTCTACTTTATAGAACAGAATAAGGAAATGCAAGAGATTCCAAATCAGTCTTAACATTTGGCCAGTACACCTTTAGGAGGATCAACAGCAAACTTACTGGATGAGGAGCCAGATGAGAATGTTTCAGAACAGCCTTGGTTAGGTATGGTGCTTAATCTTGTGCATTCTGTAGCTTGTAGTGCAAGTATTGGAGTGTGCATTATGGTGCAATCCACATTACTTTAGTTGGATTTTATATAATTGCTGAGAGCAGTATTTTACCTTGAAGTCAGATTGGCATTCTGACATGATGCAAGATGGGAGACCTATTTGCAGAATGATGGGAGACCTTCTTCTTTTAAGTGTGTTATTTTGAATTGCTTTAATTGTCATCCTAAAGACATTTGGAAGATAGAAAGTCATGGCTGCACACAATCACCATTGCCAATCAGCAAGGAACTTGGAGAAAATGTGTAGTTTTAAAAACAATGCTTTCATGGCTTGATTCCATGTTGCATATATAAATTTCTGAGGGACTCCTAAGTGTTTTCAAGATATTAATAAATTTAAGGCATGTCCTGCCTATTGTAGTAAGGCAGCTGTTAAAGGTAGTAATCCTCTTTGATATTGTACTATTGTAGAAGATATTCAGGAGAGTGCAAATGGAGCTGATACTGGTGAGCAGAATCATGTTCCTGAACTAAAAGAAGCTGTAAGTATATCTAATTTCTTAAAAGGGGATATTGTTTGTTCAGTATGGTTTTTCAACTTTTCTAATAGCGTTTTCTTAAAAATGTGTATTCTCTTCAAATATATGCCTGTTCCTATTGGCATATTTTTTGTAAGGGGTGGGGTGTGTTATGAAAATTACACAGAATTGGTTTTGTAAAGAAGATATAATACCAAAGTAACAGTTTTGCTCATGTATATTCTCTTTAAAAGTATCTGATAGAGTGAAAATATAACAGGAAAAACTATTTTTCGGATAAGGGCCTGTTTAAAGGATATTGATTTTTTCATTTTGTTTTCCAGACCGGACGAAAGCTTCCACAAGCACCATCTGGACCTAGAAATCCAAATAGTCCAGAGCCTATTGTATTCTACAGTGAAGACAACGAGTTTGAGTATAAGCATGATTACTAGGGAAAATTACTATTACTCACATTTTGATACTAATTATTTAACATGATAAAAAAGGGATAGTATACCATATAATCCTAAATATAAGCCCTAGGGCTATAGAGGTTTGTAAGTATTTTTGGTTGGCTTATATTCAGGAGTGCTTATATTCAGGGGGGGCTTATATTCAGAGGGTCTTTTGGGTTAACAGATGACTTGTGTATGCCAGATTCACCATTCAGTGTCCAATCAGAGAGACTAATAACAACATTTAATACGTAAAAGTTCAGAAACAGAGGCTCTATGTATGCCCTTTCCATGGTCATTCTTTATTCTAACTATAAATACAGTAACCCAAATGTAAGCCCAGGGCTTATATTCAGGGGGCTTATGTTTGTAAGGATATTTGAGTTAGCTTGCAGGGAGCTTATATTTGGGAGGGCTTATATTCACGATTGTATGGTATAAATGTTCCTATCAGTAATTGAACCCACACTTCCCAGTCCACTGAAAGTAATGAAGTACTAATTTGAATTTTGCCAAGCAACATTTGCAAGGCAATATTAACCAAGGTGGTAGAATGGCATGCTTCTCAAACACATTGGGTGTTTGATACACAAGTAGCAGTGTAATGCTTATGGCCAAAGTTGAAGCCTTTATTAGCAAACTGCATTGAATATTCAAACCAAACAAAATCGCTACTGAAGGGTGTAGCGAGGTGTTGGCACCATATTACTAATATTGCCCTAATTATATATTTAGTTAGGCTCATATTTATCCTGCAAGTTTTATGATTTAGTGTTTTTGTAATGAACCATGACATATAAAATTGCTGTCAACAATTTATCACTAATGTACAAGATTGAAATAGTAAGTTAGTCTTGTACAGAAACCCATAGGGGGCAAGCAATATATCATTCAGGGGGTAGCTGATGCAAATCATTGATAGCATAGCTTTTTTGTTGCTAATCCTCAACATTTGAATTTTAGCAAAGGTAATTATGTGAATAGTTTCATGTACATCTATAGAAGTTATACAAACTAGGAAGTGGGACCATTTAGTATTTAGCATTTCTTAGGTCCTAGATACACATTTTTTATAAATCTTTTTGCACTAGTCTCAATTTTCTTAACTTTTCCTGAAATCGAGTCCAAGATTTTCTTAAATTTTTCTTAACTTTTAATTGAAATAAACTGGCAAAATGGACTAGACTTTCTTTGTTAATCTTATATTCTTGAATGTGAATTCCATCTTTAATGTTTTGAATGCAATAATGAGAAGTATAGGTTTTTGCCAATAAAAGCACTAAATTTTGGAAACTGAGCCTTGTAATTTTTTTAAAGATTTTCTTAAGATTTTGACCATTTGAGCCTCATTTTCTTATAAACGTTTTCCTTATAAACAAAATGGGTAATCTAGATAAGCAAATTTATTGCTAGAAATGTTGGTGTTTGGGGAGGGGTGTTTATGATTTTAATTGTTTTCATGTGATTTACTTCTGTATACAAATATTTTTGAGGACAACCAGGAAATCCTACATCCATTTCAGTATTTTTCCTTCAACCAAGAGCTTTTTAGCTCATGGAATTGATAATCTCTATGATGGTATTGTGTATCTTGCATTCCCTCCATCAACATATCACCTTGTTAAGCTTTCCATTCATCAAAGCTGAAGTTTGTCTCGTAACAAATGAATATACACGTTATTATGGGCAATATTATACTAGTCACTGTAGTTAATTTAGTAAGAACGTTGTTCTAACTGATATCTTGGTAGTGATTTGCTAATGACTAGGTGTTTTTATTGAAGTTAGGATTTGAGGTGTACAGGTAGCATAATAGGAAGCATTCCGGGGCATTTATTGAGCAGCTCCCCTATATTTTCATGTCGTTTCAATGAAACGGGATATTGTTAGTTGTCCCATGTTGACTTTGGACTGTATGTAATGGTCAACTATGTTACCATTTATATGTTGTAGAAGTGTTTTCTACGAATGGTTAACTTCTTAATCCATAACCTGTATCTATTAAAAGTTTTTCATGTACTGATTTCACTTTATCTCAAAGATGTTGAGCTTTGTATCTGTTTTTTGAAATTGTTGAGAGTGCGTGCGCTAGCGTCTATTTCCTTCGTGCCTTCAGATTTGACTGCAGAAATTATCGATAAAGCATAGTTGGACTCGAGCATGGTAGTGGTATTGACGTTCTATTATCTGTAGAAGCTGTTTCACCATATAGCGAAGAAAAAGCGAAGTTACTACACGTTATTATGAATAAGATGGTTCTTAAACCCCGCCATACACTGAAAATGAAGATTCTACCAGTTAAGATATAGTCAACAACACAAAATACTTGCAAATATTCGATGTTTTGAATCACAGAGAAAGGAACTTGTTTTCTTCTGCAAAAAAATTTATCTATGAAATATCGTTGCATTGGCTGGCATCTGGATTCTTTCCGTGTGACTGCAGTTACATAATCTAACAACTGCTGCTCTTCGCCTTTCTCTCGAAATTGTACTGCAATTTGTACTCACGAAAATATTGTTAATTTTAAATGCCAATACAATTAAAAAACGGTCTCACAAATACAAAGATATCAAGAAAGGTGATCCCAAGGGCTCACATCCTACGTGTACGCTATGACATACTTCAAAGGTATACATTCCTGAAACCATAAGTGGGAACATTTTGACTCAAATAACAGATCATTTCCCTCAATTTCTAATTGCCAAGCATGCAAGCATCACCTACAAGAAATTGTCCTATTTTCAACATGATTTTTCTAGGCTTAATGAAGAAAGTCTCCACACTGATTTTACACACTTTGACGTCAGCTTCCTGAATGACCGTGCATTGGATGTAAATGCTAAGTTCAACAGACTTAGCCAGCCTTGATGAGTTAGTCATTTTTAATAAATTCTTTGTTACTGTTTCTCATGATATCACTAAAAAAGTACCAAGATCTAAGTCTTCAGCAACTTTCATGAGTGATAGAGTTGGAAATTCTTTTTTCATTGCGCCTTCAGTTCCTTCTGATATTGCTGATATAATTTCTCTTAAAATCTGGAAAGTCTCTTGGACCTACCAGCATACCTATGAGAATTTTGAAATCTCTTTCTTTGTTGATCACTTCTCCACTTCCTCAAATCATAAATAAATCATTTCAATGTGGGACATTCCCTGACAAATCGAAACTGGCTAAAGTAATTCCATGCTTCAAAAAAGCCTGCCCGTTAACGGCACCAAATTATAGACCTATGTCTCTTCTTGTTTTTAGCAAAATCACTGAAAAGGTCATGTATCAACGTTTGAATACATTCCTAGAAAAGCATAAAATCTTATATAACCTACAATTCGGTTTTCGTGGTAGTCATTCCATTAACCATGCTCTCGTTAGTCCAACAGAAGCAATAAAGAATTCACTAGATAATAGAAAATATGGTTGTGGAATTTTTATTGACTTGCAAAAGGCATTTGATACTGTGAATGACAATATTCTGTTGTTGAAGCTGGAACATTATGGAATTAGGGGAAATACTTAGATAATTAGGGGAAATACTTTAGATTGGTTTAAATCCTATCTTACAGAAAGGAAATAATATGTTTCAGAAAATGGATCGAACTCTAGCTATCTTAATGTTACCTGTGGGGTTCCACAGGGGTCTGTCCTTGGTCCCCTCCTTTTCTTAATTTACATCAATGATTTACCTTTCTCATCCTCAAAATTAGCCTTCTACTTATTTGCCGATGATACTAACATCTGTTATGAAGCTGAGTGAGAGTCTTGATCTGCTTCACTATATAGTAAACAAGGAATTAAAACAAGTAAAATATGCTTGATGTCAACAAGTTGTCACTTAACATTGACAAAACCAACTTCATAATTTTTAAGCCTCCAAAGCATTCTACTGAAAGCATTAGTGTCAAAATTGGAAATCTTACTATCAAGCAGACTTATGTCAAATTTATTGGTGTCCTTCTAGATGAATACCTTTCATGGAAGTAACACTTAACCGAACTGTGAAAAAAACTTACTAGAACTTGTGGTGTGTTCTTCAAAGTAAGATCTTTCTTACTGATAGATACTTTGGTCTGTCTTTATAACTCCTTATTTTCACCTTTCCTGCAATATGGTATCTTGGTATGGGGTCTTACTTGTGAGACTCGTATCAGTCCGTTGCTTTTGTTACAAAAAAGAGTTGTAAGAGTTATCACATTCGAGCATTTAACTGCACCTTCTACACCTATCATCTCTAATTTGAAAATTTTAATAAAACTCCAGGACCTTTTTCAGTTGAAGCTGATATAGTTTTGTTTATGATTGTATTAATAAGATCTCTCCTTACTTTCATTCTTTCTTCGAATTAGTGGATTCTGTTCATCAATATAGTAGACGGCAAGCAAATAAGAATAATATTTTCCCAACACAGAAATACCCTGCAATATGGTCTTAGGTCAGCACGTTACCACGGGGCTAAGTGCTGGAATGACATTCCTGTGGACATAAAATATACACCATCTGCAAATGTTTTTCGATGAAAACTTAAAGCCTCCTCTTTAGAAGTACGTACTAATTTCGATTGCAGAAAAGTAGATTTGAAAAGGTCACCATCTGCCCTTAGCATAATTTTAATTCAAGGAATCAAAATAGAAGAAAAAGAAACTTGACAAGCAGGGGGTGTTCTCTCCTCGATTCAGGGGGTGTTTTCTCCTCTATTCAGGGGGTGTTCTCTCCTTGATTCAGGGGGTGTTCTCTCCTTGATTCAGGGGTGTTCTCTCCTCGATTCAGGGAGTGCTCTCTCAGGGGGTGTTCTCTCCTTGATTCAGGGGGTGTTCTCTCCTTGATTCAGGGGGTGTTCTCTCCTCGATTCAGGGGGTGTTCTCTCCTTGATTCAGGGGGTGTTCTCTCCTTGATTCAGGGGGTGTTCTCTCCTTGATTCAGGGGGTGTTCTCTCCTCGATTAGTCTAACTACTGAGAGCACTCCTTCTTTTAAATAATTCACTACATAAAATTTTTTTTCTTTGTCTACATGCTTAGTATTTATATTGTATTAAATTATCTGTAATATTGTTATTGTGGTCTAGTGTATTTAATTGTTTGCATTAGTTTCTTGATGATGAACTGTATGTAGAGAATTTAAAATATGAAAACTGAAACTAAAACATTGTATTATACAACACTTGAAAAGATTGTATCAAAGACAGCCACCCCAAGGGATCGCATCCTGCGTGTACACCATTACATACTTCAAAAGTATACATTGTATTATACAACAATTGAAAAGATTGAATCAAAGACAGCCAACCCAAGGGATCGCATCCAGCTTGTACACTATGACATGCAAGAAAAATACACAACAATTGAAAAGCAATGCAGTTTCCATTGAACAAACGGCACAATATTTTTCTAAAATAATGCATTACAAAATCTTGAATACAGCCTAAATACACTGCAAAAATCAAATAAGCTATTCCAAATGTTTGCTCTTAAATTTAGAATAATAACTTAGAAATTCGCCTTCTTCGTATATTAGTTTATAACGCATATAGTAAAACCAAGGTTATTTGAGGGAAAGCCAACACAACAAATATGCTTTAGCTAAACATTGGTGGATGTCCGAATCAACAGAAGGGTACATTAGTGTTGTACAAGTGGAGGGAAAATATACTACTCTGATTAGAACTACATTGAGACGTCAGTTCGCTATTGAACAGTAACTATGTATCATAATTCATACTGTCGCTATGTATCGTCAATGATAAACTGATATCCCTGCAAAATTTCTGCTACCATAATTAAAGCTTTTCTACGATATCCAGTAAAATCGTGTCCTAGGACATGACATGACTATGACATGGCACTTCGAGCGGTAACTGTGTGGATTTGAAGAGATAATATCATTTTTGTAATGATCCTGCAGACGCAAAAAGGGCAGACATTCCAAAGTAGAGGGATCTGTGAATGCATTTTAGCGACTTACCCAATATCGAGGAAACAAATGAGCTTCAATAATGACACAATATGGGCCTCTATATATAATTCAAATTGAAAAACTTTGATCTACAGCGATTGAATTGATGTTCTATTGCGAAATGATCATCAAACCTGAGTAAGGCCTTATTTACAGCTCTGTTTTCTAAACGAACTCTATGATAACTATAGACTAACTTATTTGCTTTCTAACGAAAATGGCGGAATTCGGACATCGAAAACTGTTCCATCTGATCTCTCCATTCTGTATGTGCCCCTAGAAGTAGAGAAATCAAGAAAAATAGAATTCAAATAACAATACCTTACAACAGGAGCTGAAATATGCAAAAGCAAATTTTTAAAAAAAGCAGGGAAAGAAAGATCAACGAATAGTAAGCTGTCACAAGCTAGATTCTAAAGGATAAGTATATTCTAATAGTCAAGCATACTCAAGTAGATGATGGGAAGCGCAGCTTCTGTATACATTTGAAAATAAATACGACGACAAAAAGAGACATCATTTAGTTTTCCTTCTTTAGCTGGAATTATTTCGACAATTCCATATTATTTCGACAATTCCATATACAATCCTAGTTGACAGTCCTAGTTAACACATACAAGATACGTTTCGACCCAATCTTGGGCCATCAGCAGTCATAATAAAAGGTTCGAATATCATAATATATAGGAATAAGGTGATCACATGATACCCAAGTTAATGTTTGAGAATATAAATTGCAATACTAGGAGGCAAAGCGATGTAAAAGAGAAATAGCCTTTTGAAAATTGGAGGTAAATTGCTTAAACATCAATTTGATAGTACTACGCGATGACACGCGCTCCCAATTTTCACAAATGTGGCCACGTTTCATTTCTATAAGACAACCATTTTGCCTGAGCCTCGGTTTTCTTACTTTTCGCGAAATCGAGTCTGAGATTTACTTAAAATTTTCTTAACTTTTAACGAAATAAACTGGCTAAATAGATTATCCTTTCTTTACTAATCTTGTATACTGGACGTGAATTCCATCTCTAACATTTTGAAAGTAATAATGGCGAAATATCAATTTTTGGCCAACGAAACACTAAATTTTGGAATGTGAGCCTTGTGATTTTGCTAAGATTCTCTTAAGATTTTGGCCAACTGAGCCTCATTTTCTTATAAACTTTTCTTATAAAAAACGTGTATATAAGGTTCACATTTGCAGCCCATAACGCCGTCACTTTTCACCTGTGAAGGTCCCTCTGAACGCACGTCCCCCCACTTGAAGAAAAGCTTTCTACGTCCCTAGCATAACAGATGAGAGTAGACTGCACGTCCACTGTACAGATAGCAAATGATACGAGGCACACATGAAGTCTTGCCTTAACGCATGGGGTCACAGAGATAAAGGCAGCGATCAAAGACACTGGCCACCCTACCTCATCTACCAAAGATCAGTATATGTGTGTGAAGAATCAAAACGAAATTTGGGCAAAACTGCTTTGCATACAGGGGGGAGGGGCTACGATTTAGAACCCACTGCCAAATAACTGTAGAACAGTTCAAACTTTTCAAACGTTCGAAGTGGAGTTAAAGAACATGCTTGCATAACGCCAATTATTTGTTTCCTATACGTTTCTGTAAGGTTTGTGCTATCTCACTGTTTCTTTTTGTAAATATCAGTGAATTTTACTTAGAACTAATAATCTGCAATTAGGATTGTACAATAGCGTACATCTGTTTTAAAGGAGGGCCCCTGGAAAACCAGCCATGCTGAAGGGCAACCCTCCTAAAAGATGTAAAAATGAAATGAAAGTGTCTTCTCCGACATGCAGCTCCCTTACTTAGGCCTGAAAAGAAGAATTTCTACTAAGCCTGCTGTCTTGTGAGGGGCCCACCATGGTTTGACCCTAGGGGGGAAGCATGAGTTTTTCTACTGCTATAATGCAATTTGTGCCAATTAACGAGAACAGTGTGAGAATATTTGTAGAATTGTGATCGTAACTCTCCGTGTCAGTTGGGTGTGTCGTCACAGTGATAGTTGAGTTTGTATTATGTGTACTGTCAGTTAGGTATAGAACCTAACCAGATCAAGTTGTTGTATTTCCTCAGGGGCTAGGCACTCAGGCCTTACTCCACAAATGCCTTTATATTCATCCATATTAAAGAGCCCATAAACGTTACACCAACCAACTCACCGTAAACTAGCTAGTGTGTTTGCAACGTCACACTGCTCTAACTGGGGCTGATGGCGTATTGTCAGCCTCTCCTACGTATGAAAGAGTATTTCAGGGCCTCTTCGCCGTGCATCATGAAAATTGTTAACTACTCACCACATGTGACCACTGGGTGCTTGTAATGAAACATGACTGCTGTATTGAAATGCTGGTTGTCGTTGTGATAAAATAGGCTCCTGCCCAACTACTCCTCTTCCTCTTACAGTTTCAAGAGTTCCTGACAAGCTAAATATCCTCCAATGTCTTTCTCGTAGTTGAATTGTGTGAACACCTAAGTTTTCCATTCTAATGCTATACCTCCACTGTAAGAAATTGAAGAAAATATAAGAAAATCTAAGGAAAAAATGACACTATACAAAAACATAACAAAACCTCGGGAGAATTATGGCAATTTATGCAGAAATCTAAGAAAATCTCGGGATATTTCAGTGGATATGCAGAATTCAAAAAATCCCTAGATGATCTAAGAAAACTTAAGAAATATTAAGGAAATCTAAAAATAATTTGAAATTGGGACTGACAATTACAAACTTAGGAATACTGAGCATGCACATACCATAAATTCTTGAAGAAGCCCCCAGGGACTTATTTGCAAAAAATTAATTTTTGGGTGGGAGCTTATTTGAAGGGGGGCTTGTTTCAACACTTGCCATTTCCCTCAAAGGTTGATATAACAAGATGATATAATTTCCCAATCAATTAAACTTCATCATCATCAAAAAAGTCATGTTTGTTTCTGCTTTTTTGTCTCCAGTCAAAGAAAGTAATAATGCATAGCAATTATCCTGTGGGAGTTTTTTTGAAATATGATATTATTCTGCAATTATGCTTCCCTTGAATAAGGCCCCATTGGGGCTTATTTGAGGGGTGATTATCTGCACAAATGATTTCTTAGGTAAGGGGTTATTCAAGGAGGGGGCTTCTTTTTTGAGGATTTACGGCAATGATTCCATGGATAGGAAAATTTTCTGGTTTCCTTTCCCAGTTGTTGTCCTTCTCTTTTGCTTTTGATTCATCCAGTCTTGACTAAAGTGGCAAAGTGATGCTTTCCCAAAATCAACACTTATATAGCAAACTACAAACAACAAACTGAACAACAAATACTCACCCAAAAACTCTGGGTTTTCTGTACACTCTGAAAAATGAGAAAACAAAATGATGCAATGCTTGAAACTCTAACGTAAAAAGCATTAGCAATTTATATAAATGTATTGTGGAAGTGGAATGATGGGAGACTATCTTGTAGTAGGACTACAAGTACGTCACAAGTAGCCTCTCTACCACATCAGTCCTAATGTATGGACTTTCAATTTCTCCTTCACTCTATTGTACTTTAGATAATCACTTCTTGTAATAAATCTGTATTTAAGTTGTAGTCACATGTAAGTTCTTTAGTCAGTTCTTGAGTCAGTTCTGCACTCAGTCAGAGTCAGAGTCAGTGAGCATCATTATGATCGTCTTGTAGCAACGACTTATTTCTGGGTCTGTGTCTCCACACGTAAAACAGGCATTATTGTAAGACCGATCCCTCTTACAACTGGTGGAGTACCCGTGCTGTTCTGAAGACCCCTTCTGGGGGGAGGGGGTACTTTATGGCAAAATTGATGAATAGCTGTTACAATATGGAACTGTTACAAAAAAAGTTTCTGATAGCATAGCCTTCCATGTGTTTTCCAAATTTTTGCTGCATTAGATTGTGAGGTGCCCCTCTCTGGTAGAGGAGTTGCATAATGGGTGAATGATCCAGTTATTTAGTCATTTATTTGAATTTATTTATTTTCCTTAAGTTGTTTATGTGTAATGGCAACAGAGCTGCTATATAATCCCATGTTCCCTATGATATTGTTTTGTTATCATATGTTTTGTAAAAATATTTTAAAATATATACAAACTGTGGTAGCTATATCATTTTTATCAATTCATGTATGCAGCCTTCTGATAAATACTTCTCATTTGATGCCTACTTTCTACAGAACAAAACATATACAAAATATGCACATGTGGTTAATTTGCTGTTTTCTTACCCTTGAACCCATAAAAAATGGGATTACTGTTATCCTTATGTTCTCTGTTGTTTCTCTATGAACATCAGCCAGCTCAAGCCATTTATGATTCTTCCCATGCCAGTTTCGTAGAGCTTCACTTGCACTGAATGAAGGAACTAAAATAAACAAAGAGACTATTGATGAATGAGTGGGAGTAGAAAAGTAGTTAGAGCACTTGCTTCCTGCATGGAAGGTCTATGGTTTGAGTCCCACTTGAGATCTTGGTTCATTCAGGGCTGCCAAGAGACTTCAGAGGCCCCACAGCAAAAGAAGGAAAAGAGATCCCCCGGGAGCAAAGTGAGCAGTGAAATTTGAGGGTTTAGAAATTAACTTTGGAAAGTTACTGATGAATTTATGTTATGAGGCCCCCAGACCTTGAAACATTGGGCATTGAGGTCTCTTTGACTTTAAGGTCCCAAGACAATTTGCTCCCTGCCCCCTCTCTCAGCAGCTCTGCTCTCAATGCTCACCCACTGCCATGCAGCAGCAAATGGTTAACGGGTTGCAACACTGGGGAGAAAAGGTAGTAAGGAAAGAAATTGAACATCTTACCTCACATACTTATAGCCCTGGATCAGTGGCCCCCCTAAAAGGAACTCCCCTACATACAAAAGTGCATGGGACCCTACCTTGACTATTCTTAAGTAGAGAGTAAGAAAAGATGCCTAGGGGTACTTCCTTGATCAGATCTGCATTCCATTCTACAGCAGTCTACTTATGCAAAAAGAAACTCTGGTCATGTGGGATAGCAATCTCTAATTATGCAAACTGTCAAACAAGCCTAAATGATATTTGATTAAGGACACAGGTAAGATTAAGGACTCAGGCACACTAATTAATTTCAAACAGAAAATAAAATTATGGAAAGGAAGTACTTGTATCTGCAGATTGTGCAAAAGTTTTATCAATGGAGAAGGGTTTTTATAGCTTCTTTTCTCTTAAAGAATCTGTGTAATAACTTTTCTTTTTTTAATTTGTTGGTGTTAACTAGTACATTAGCTATACTTGTATACTATAGCCAACATAAAAGAATTTTTTTTTCAAACTTCATTTCATCAATATAATATTAAATCTACAAATACAAATCTCACTGACAGGTAATTTGTACTTGGCGGCTTCAAAGAACATGCATAACTAATACTGAAATCAATACATAAAATAGAATGATGTTAATTTTTTTTTTTTCAAACTTCATATAATTCAATCAACACTACAAATACAATTATACACCTCACTAATACTAGGTAGTGCACAATTGGCTAGCCTGCTAATAAACTTTTAAAACTAAATATGGTAACAACTATAGGGAAAAATACAAAAGTAGAATAGAGATAATGATGTAAATATGAAATCATTAAAAGTTTAATAAGTTTGGACATGTCCATTGCTTATTGCGCCTGCAATAAATGTAGTAAGTACATCTGATGGCAATATTTGATGCTTTCATGACAATGTTATTCTGGGCATTAGCGTAATAATAATAATAATAATAATAATAATAACACAGGGGTATGTAGCCTATGACCTAGGGGCCCCTACTTTTGTGGATTGTAAGTAGCTAGAATTCTATTATAGAAATTGCATCAGTTTTCAACTTCAATTACTATCATAATTATTAGACTATCATCAGTATTTTTCTGTACCTTTGGGGCACCTCAAGAAAATATTTGACAGGTGTGGCCTGTTCTCCAAAAAGGTTGCCTACTCTTGCTCAAACAGAACTGACAATATTCAACCACTATAACTTTAATGCTCATAAACACAAAGTCAATTGATGATTTGATTAATAAGAGAAACCAAAAGAGCAGCATACCATGATCTGGGTCATGAATAAAGAAACGATCAAACAGCTCATGCTGAATTGGTTGATCATCTGTGGATGCATATGGCAAAATGTCTTCATGGTTTACATAGTCAAGGCCTATTTAATTGAAAATATTTGACATTGTGAGTACATAGCAGGGGAAAATTCAACATGGTACATCTCCATCAGAATAAAGTAAACTATAAGTTACAAGGATTTGAACCTTTCATCTGACTGGCTTGAGAGTCATCTGATAGAGAGCTGCATTGCAAAAGATAGAGAAAGGCAATACACAAGGTTGTACAAACAGTCGTACAAACCAAAGTCATAGAAACCAAGTGATGTAGCTCATGTACCAACAAGGGTGCTTCTCTTTCCTGAAATTGATACCACTTCAGTCAAGCAGTACTAAATAAAGCAAAGAGAATACCTGGAATTGCATATAATGATGTGTCTTTCTGATTTCCAAGAAAAGTGACAGCTTCTGGCTGGGCCCTCTAACATAAGAAAAATTAAAAATAGTCAAGACAAAACCATTTAGGTTATCATATCTAATACCAATAGATGCAATGCATGCAGAGGTCATTTGAAAGTACTATAACAAGAATAATAAATTTTGTTGTGCAATAAATCAGTTCAAAACAAATGTGAAGACTTACAATATATGGACAGTCTCTTTGATCAATAAGAGATTGATAGTAAGTCACATTTTCTCCTTTGAGGTCATGACCACTTGGAGATGATAATTCGTCTTCACTCTCATTATTCTCAGCAGCTTCAACTGATGAAGGTCGGGAAAGAATGTCTTCCTTGTCATCACTAAAGGAAAATTTATATGAGGTTCATGGCTAAGAATCATTTCCCAGACTAACATAAAATTCCAGATCTTTCTGTATTACTTTTCAGGTACAGCATATTCCCAATTACTGAGATTCCCAAGGAAAATTCAAAATCAGTTCCAGCTAATGGGAGTCCCACTCAAGTGGAGCTCTTGATAACTGAGACATAAGGACAAAATATAGTTGTAGTTTCAGATAAGTGGAGGAGCATTTCACAAATTCATAACAACAAATCAACATTTGATTGATAGGAAAAGTTGTATAAAATTTTAGCCTCAGTCCCAGCTGAGTGGAGCAAAGCTGCTTCTGGGACCCTAAAACTTGGCACAAAAATAGTGGAAGTCCCAGTTATCCAGGGTCCTAGTTGTCCAGGGTCTAAGTTAAGTGGATGAAAATACATAAAGATGAATAGAAAGTATTAAGGGGAATGGAACTGTATTTAGTTTTCTTTCAATCTATTTCAAAGCCATGTATACACAGAGGTACAATTCTGAAAGAAATATTAATCTTGTCTGCATTCCACTGCTTGAAGGAAAGGTTTCACTATGTATCTCATAATTAGTGTAAGAAATATTGAGGCACTTAGCAAGTGGTGTTGTAGTGTGGGTGATATGTATAAACTCCAAAACACACAGGCTTCTATGTGAAAACTTATAGATCAACAAAAATTTGTGATTAAGAGCTAGGAATTAAACTTATATTGTTCTTACTCTTCTTCTGTATGTTTCATTTGAATATCCCTGTCATAAAGCTTTGCTACCCAAGGAAACAATATGACCCCTCTGTACCCAAATATTCTGTGTAGAAATAGCTGAAATGAAAGCAAACATCATTTAGCATTGACACTGCCACCAAAAGCAATGAGGCCATAAAGCATTCAATCAATTAAAATACAACTGATAGCATATTGGAAATAGTCTTGATAATCCACTCCCAGTAATCTGACATAGATATATCCAATATATATATATATATATATATATATATATATATATATATATATATATA
>OLMO02000262.1:16514234-16551642 GCA_900291935.2 Cassiopea xamachana
TATATATATATATATATATATATATATATATATACATATATATATATATAACAATCCAAAAGAATTGTAAAGTCAGAGTGCTCAATGCTATAGGCAGAGCTATATACTTCAGAATAAAATTTTAAAAACCAAGATACATCTGATGATTGCAACCAGCGTGAAACTCAGAGTCATGTGATTTTAATTGCAGTCAAACAACAGTTTTTATCTTGGTTTTTAAAGTTTTATTCTGAAGTATATATTATATATATGTATATATGTATATATATATATATATATATATATATAGTCATCTGATGGTTGCAAGACTACATTCCATGTAAAATTCAAGCTGGAGGCATGCCAGTAGCCCCTCAAGTATATGCCAATGTTGAATGTTAGCATACACTTGAGGTGCAAAGACCAAACAAAAAAAGGTGCCTATATTTGCATTTTATTATGCCATTACACCAAAGAGCATAGTTTAGGCCATATCCATGCTGCCATATCATGGGCCTAATTGCATGAAATGCACCTTGGAATGGTTGCAAAGAGCATTAAACTTGCAGGTAATATTTTATTGATGTTCTATCAGGGTTTTAATGGCTTTTTCATTCAATTTTTTCCTTAAAAGCACTTCATATCTGGACATACACACAGATACAATACTCACAAATATGCTCACAAAGATGTGTACAGAAATCAACAAGAAAAATCATTAAATAATCAATCGCACCTGCCCAGCTTCATACTTTCCTTGAGTTTTTGGTCTTTCAAAACGACCCACTTCAGTCAAACTGAAATCAAAATCCAAGTAAATTATATGAAAAACCAATGAAAACATTCAAACTACGCAGTCTTCAAAGAGTGTATTTCACTCACTTGAAAGGCTATGTTGGATAGCACATCATTCATACGGGATATAATTTTGCATGTCGAGCAACCAAAGTGAAAACAGAGAAAAATCTAATAAAGCTATGACCTGAAGTGGTTGCTTGCAACTGCTCAATTCCTAGTATGGATCTTTAATTCTAACATACAGACATGTCGACAATATAAGATGTTGTCATATTTAAGTAATATTTGACGCACTTCACAGAACTGACAAACACGACAGAGCCTATCGAAGCATAACTAAGGATATCTGATACCAGTAGAACTATTAGTAAATATCAAAACAGGCTTTACCGGGAGCTAAAACACCGTGCTGCTTGTGAAAACGGAATCAAAAATAAGACTCTCTTGGTACGCAATGCCATTGCATTGCCTAAAATTGACGCCAAGGGCCTACTGCCCTCACTTTCATGAAGCCTCTTGTTCAATCAGTGACGCGCTCATTTGAGGACGTCATAATTTGGAAGCTATTCCATTTTCCTTGCACATGCAGGGCCGGCAAAACGTTTTTGAAAGTGGGGAGGGCCAAAGTCGTGACAATATTTTTGCCCTCAAGGGTCTAGTAGCGCGCCGTATGCACGCATGCAATGATTCCATCATTGCTTATAACAGCTGGGGGTGTGGGGGGCGCTGTAAGCCCTCCAGTGGAACCAGGGCATAGCCCTGGCGGGGGTCCAGGGGCGGAGCCCCCGGAAGCTCTTGGGATTGTACCATCTACGAGGCCTTAAAATGGCTTAAAATGGCTTAGGCTTAGGCCTCCCCAGACAAATATTTTCTATTTTTTTGCCTTTACAAGACTGTCAAATGCGTTTGCCATGATTATATTCATGAAAAAATTTTGCTCCAAAAAAAGTGGGGGGCCATGGCCCCCCCCGGCCCCCCCGGTTTTGCCGGCCATGACATGCTATGCCTACTCACCTCAAAACAGTATTACCAACCTTTAAAGGAAACATGACCTAGAGAAACTTGCTCAGTTTACATCTATAGCAGTGAAGTGTTTGACACATTCATTGTAAAGCTCGAGCATTTCTTCTTGAAGCTCATTGCTCACCTTTGAAAATATGTAAAGCAGTGGCGGATCTAGACCGATTTCCTTGCTGTCCACAACTCAGTCAGGTTTTCCAAAAACAAGATTTATCTCATTAAAATCGACTCTATTAAGCACTTTATTGGTCTAAAACTCAACAACAGGACTGTTTTCTCGCGCCTTCTTGTTTGGCTTCCTGCCCATTGACAAGATTTTACGAGCATTGCGTACGCACTGACAATTTGTATCTACGGTGGATAACGCTTTTTAAACTTATGAAACTCGGAAATTAAGTCTAGGAAGTGGAAATAGAACTCTTGAACATCGGAAGTGATCGATTTGGAACTCAGATGGAACCTAGTCAGGCAACGATGGTAGAACTCGGAAATGAAAGCTATTGAAAACAATCAGTAGAAAATAACCGTCATTGATTGGTCTGCCATTGCCTACAAGCGTGTTTGTTTGATCACCTCTCGTCACGTTGCTTACAGTTTACAATGACGACCTCAGATCAGCCAGGGGGTGGCATAGGGGCAGTGCCCCCAGCTCAACGGTTTTTCCCGCCCATAACTTTGAACCTCGAGCATCTATCTTTTATTGTCCTTTCTTTGTCAAAGAACATAAATTGAACCTTTCTAATGCTTGTTGAATGATGTTTACAAAGGGGGCATTATCCGGCGCTGTAGGGAACGCTAAGTTTTTCTGGGGTGCAAGCCCCCAGACCCCTTTGCTACCTTTATGACGCTATAAAAGACATTAGTCACATTGCAGTCAACGTAGAAGGCATGGTGATCTAAATATTTCTAACCGGAGCCCCTTAGCTCCACCCTTTCCTTGTGCGTCCAATAAGCACTCTTTTTAGATTTAGGTGTGGCTACCACACCCATCTGGCTTGGTTGCCCCCCGTCCTTTAAAAGCTGGAATTATTACTGCCTCAGATGCACAGTGCTTCGAACAAGATTTAGAGTTATGATGAAATTGCTTAGCTATCTAGAAAAAGCATCTCGGGGTGTGTCAAAACAATGTGAGATTTGAACTTGATGTTGAACTGCGGAGGAGAGATTTCAAATCCGTGTTATAAGAAACTTAGCGAAAGGCTTAGTACAAAAAGGCTCTTAAATTTTGGCCAGTTTCTTAAAGTTTCGTAAAAGCTTCAAGCTAAGTTAGGGAGCTAAATTGCAGTGAAAGCATACACAAAACATGAATATAGCATACTTATAGCAAACAAAGTGCTTCAGTAAATTCTGAAGCAATATCATGTTCACATTGTTTTGGTACAGTTTTAAATTGAACCAGGTAGCAATTTCAATGTGCTATTTATCAAAAGTTTCTTAGCTTTTCCCTTGTACATGGTACATGCTTCGGAAAACGCAGCCTGATAATGAATTGAAGGACAAAGGCCACGACGAGAATCGTAGTCAATCAAAACATTCCATTTTTTCATCACATCTTTAATCGACACTACCAAATATTATTGACAAATCCTTTACGACAAATCCTTTACGACAAATCCTTTACCAATACCATAGACTTGGGATGGTATCAACTCACGCCTTGTATTGATCAATACATGCCAAGTCTATTATATTGACTCACGACATTTTCCTTTTATGGGTACACTCATCCCAATTTCAGGGTTTATTGTTCTAATAGACTTTATTAGCCCCCTTTTTCTTATTTGATTAACTTAAATTGGGATAAATTTTGATATGATTGTTGCTGTTTGTATCAAACTTAGTCTCGTTTCCTAAATAGATCTTGTTGTTGTTGTTGTCAAGCTTAACCTCGTTTCCCTAAAAGTTGTCGAGTCATCCCCAATGATGTAGAAGCTCCTATATCATTTGTCATCCCACTCATTCTTTCTTGACTTTAATTTCATTCATTATTGATATATTTTGCTATGTGTGAACCAGGGTTTTAAGAATCTGCTAGGCTAACTTTTTTATTTAAGCCCTTTGTACATAAGAACCTATTAAGACCAAAATTTTTAGCAAGGTTCTTATCAGTGGGGGCTGCTATTTAAGTAACTTGACATTTCTCTTTCGAATAATTCCCAAGTATCTACAATTTGAATTTTGTAAAAAATGTAAGCTGTACCTACACTAATATCCTATAGGCATTACCTTGTGGTACAAAAAATAATTCATATTGTATTGTCAGATGAGTTTATGCTATATTTAGTCTATTGAGACAAAATTGGTGCGAAAATATAAGAACCTGCTTCGGACACAGCCTGATGATGAAGAAGGACAAGGGCCACGGCGAGAATCGTAGTCAACGAAAATATTCATTTCTTTCATCACATCTTTCATCGACACTACCAAATATTATTGACACATCATTTACGAAAACTATTGACAAACCCTTTAAGACAAATCCTTTACAAATCCATCTATTAAGACGTTTCGGGGCAAAACTTGTCCCATCTTCAGTTAATCAAATGAGAAAAGGGGGGCTAATATAGTCTATTAGAACAATAAACCCTAAAATTGGGATGTGTACACCCATAAAAGGAAAATGGCGTGAGTCAGTAACTATAGAATTGGGATGTGTATACCCATATAAGGTAAAGGGCGTGTAAGCTAAAACAATTGCTAAATAGAAGACAAGGGCACGTAAACAAAATGCCCTAATATGGAAAATTAAGTAAAGGAGATAAACATGACCTGTGGGATTAAAAAAAGCAAAGGGGTACTGAAGAATTTTGTTGATTAAGTGTAGGAAGATCCCTAAGGATAAGTAAGCTCTCGTGAATAAGTAGATCTAACTCAGTACTAGCATTTTCTAAAATACAAAACTCCTCTACAGAAGCGCTATTCCAAGTGCTACTAACATAGCCCCGAATGGACGAAGAAACGCTTTTGATTGTCTTGCCCCTTTTGTTAATCCCCAAACGCTCTCTGCAGCGAACAATAAAATGGCGTGATGTTTTGCCACAATAAATAGCCTTGCAACTACTACATGTAAAATTGTAAACAACTGACAAGCGAAGATGACTTTGTCCTTGTAGTTCTAAAAGTTTCTTAAATGTTAGGCTGCCTGGAACTAGGTTGCTTATAAACTGGTTTGAAAAAATGTGTAAGGGAATAAAGTGAAGAAGGCGTGAAAGCATCGTTGCTTGATTCTCTTCCTGTCGATAATCACAACCTTTGCGAATGAAGTTTGAATATATTTATTTGATTTTAGGCATAGTTACACCTTTGAAATTTCAGAATATTTTCAGGATATACTCCAAGGCTCAAAATATAGAAGAAATTAAGACTACAAAGGCTCAGTGAAGACTTAGGTATCCTTGTAATTGACAGGAATATTGAACGAATTGGCAACTGAAGGCCTTCTTTCGGCTTGGTTTCTAAATCTACGAAAGTGCTTACAAGCGGTCAATTACTCGTAAAGCAGTTTTTAAGAGTTCTTGTAATTTTCTATATTTTTGTGATCTTTGTGAATTTATACGACTTTTTGAACTTCACCAATTGGGCTGCATTTGTCTCAGTGAAATACCTTTCGTTCTATACAATAATTCTTATTCATACTTTTGGCAACGGTTTGAAGGGCTTTTACAGGGTATGACCTTAAAATTTGTATATCCTCTACTTAACCCAAGACCCCTTGGTTTTTGGAACTCAGTCAGATTATAGGCTGCATCCGCCCCTGTGTATGGGATAATGTCTCAGTAACGGACGTGGTACACAAATAGAAAAAATTGTTTAGTGGCTTGCAGTTGCCTAGGAAAAGCCATGAAAAGCTGGTAACGGATTTAAACTTCACTTACTTGATGTGGAGTCGCCCTAAATGTACTCATCATAAACATGCTTTCCAAAAGACAATCCAGTAGGTCGCTATTACTTAAAATCAGTACAGTTTAAGGCCTTTAAAAACAAAGCATTCCTGAAATAGCTAGATTTTGAGTATCACTAGTTTTTTCTTTAACAGAGGCCAGAGATGGTAATGCCACATGTAGCAACATGTTGAGAGACTCAAAGAGCAGAGGTTAAGGTTAAAGGCCACAAGATTTATCGAATATTCAATAATGCTGTAGCTTAATAAGCAAATTAAATTTTTTCAAGCCAAATTGTTAAGGCAGCAGATCTTGAATCGAGTCATAATATTCTGACTTCAAGTCATATTGACAAACGTGAGTAACAAGTTACAGGAGGTGCTCCCCCCTCGATTAGACTAGCTACTGAGAGAGCTCCTCCTTAAGAAAGACATTCCCCTCCATACAATTCATTACATGCTGTATCTCTTAACTTCATTTTGTGGTGATTATATCGTATGTAGTAATGTAGTATTGCAATTGATAAATTACATATAGAGGGATTTTAAAATACTTATGAATCTGAAAACTGGAAACTGAAGTAAATGTTTGATTCAAGCTCGTTTTAACTGTCAGGTTTTTAGATAGTAAAGGGCCAAAGAATTCTATATGTAACCAACAGATAACTGGTAAATCCTATATGAGAGGAAAACGAGGTGATTGGTAAAGTACGAAATTTTGGCTTCCAGATTCTCATGGAATAGCGATGTAAACTGCTTTTTACAGTGCAGCGCATACATCCAAGGTCAATTGTTTAGCGTCTTTAACGACCGTGCTACAGTTTGCAAAACTTCTTTTCATGCGTCTCTGATGCACTCCAATTAGTATGGTCGAAAAAGTGACAGTCGAACTACCCATGAGGTCGTTACGATTTGTCTAAGATTATATAGCTTAATATTTACCAAACAAAGCTGTAAACACACTTATTTCGTAGATACCATAAACACCATTGTTAGTATTCTATATGCAGTTGTTTGTAACGCATTACTAGGTCTGGTTTAAGTGGTAATGAAGCACATCCACCATTAACAGCTCGCATTGGTGCTAGGACTAATTACTCCCTTGGCTAAGAGGGGAAGCGAAATCATAGACAATGGGTCAAGTCTCGATAATAATAGCAAAATATCTCGGAAACAATAGGCCTGGCCAAACAATGAACGAAGGATGGAGAAACATTCGTATCAAGCACGTAAAATACCCTCTCGAGATAGAGAGACCCACCTGGTCAAAGAATTAAGGAATTTATTTCACACTCTTGGCTTCCTCATAATAATAGAGCCGCTCTACTCATTCCTCATATGACCCTGCGCAAATAGCGCAGGACAATGGGCCTCGTTCCTTTGGGTGGCAAGAGGCGTTTACTGAATTCAAAAGGCAGCGCACATTTATGGCTTGTTTCTGCCGGTACAATCAACGCGCAAAACAAAAGGGAGGTGTAAGAGCGTAAAACGGCCAATGAATAAATTACCTCCTCTCTCCATAGAAACAGTCGCTAGAGCAAAAAGATGCGTCGCGATTGGCCAGTTTCGAGCTAGGGGAGGTAACAAAAAGGCAACGAAGATATAAAGTGCTGTGAAACGGCTTGCAGTTAGGTGCGACGACGCGTGATTGTTTTAGCGCAAACAACAAGAATGGCATTCTATCCATCGCCTGCATTTGGCTACCATACATACACTCAATCTGATCAAAGAGAATTTCCCCAAGTTCTACCACAGCCATGCTTACATAATGGATACGATGTGAACATCTACGAGGGGCATCAGCAACAAGAACTCCAATGGACTCATGGCTGTCTACAGGAATACGCTGCTAACCCGACGTCTGGAATGCCGCCCTATTTTAATCAGTTCCACCAACAAAACAATTATCAACCAGATGTGTATAAGTTGCATCACTATCCACCTCACAATGTAAACACCATGCCCACACAACTTATCGAAGACATAGAAGAAGACACAAATATAGAACTCACACTTGAAAATAAAGCTCTTTGGGAGACGTTTAGCCAACTTGTCACAGAAATGATCATAACAAGAGCTGGAAGGTATCACTATTTTTCAATGTTTTAAAGCAATTCAGAATAGCTTAGAAAGAAAGCGATATTTAGGGGTGCGTAGGTGCACTTGAATAAAATTAGAGACTCCTGAGTTTAATGATTTTCTGTCCATTTTTTTCAGAGAGCTCCAAATGATTTAAGCTACCATAAATGCTAATGTGACGTCTGTTCACCACATTTCTATCTTCTTATTGAGTTTATGTCTACGCTTCAATATCCTAACTATACTATACACAAGCGATTGTTATAAGAAGCGTAGCAGCAAAGCGACAGCTAGTGTAATACCATGACTTTATTTTGAGAAAGCAGTGCTTTGTTGGGTGTGGCTTTCACATCTTTTATCATCGCCCCCTTTGCTGTCACAAGCAAGCACTATCAATTCTGATGTGCGAGGATCTTTACCAACTCAGCTCTTGCTTCGTCTCTTTACTCTGTGCTGATATATACGCCAACTAGCCACGCCATTATCTTGATACGATGAGTTACAGAACTGGACATAGCGGAGATTAACGGTTAAGATAGCGACAAAGACATTCATACAATAAAAGCTCGGTTAAAAAGGCGCTAAAATCGATCGAGGCAATGAGCGTGTATTCACAAACAAATGTAAGCTTATTACAGTAAGCCCCGCAGAGGGCTTTCACCTAATTTTGGCCCACAATTCTTTGCAAGGAAAAGGTCTCTTGTTGGTTGAAATTTGAAAAGGACTTAGGAGTTATAAACCTTTTATGGATTACCCATTGTTTGTCAAAAGCATGTCACGCGTGCTGTGTCTATGAAACTGTTTTTACATAATAGCCTCGGTTTGGTAATGTATCATCAACATCATAGGAACAAGCTCAGTTCTAAGTGAATAGTGGAGAGGTCTTTTTACAAAATGTTTGATCCTAAGTTATCTATAGGGCTATTCTTACCGTATAATCCACGCTTTCAAGGTAAATTCTAGTGCGCACGTGGTGCGAAAATGCTGCGCTTTGATTGGCTGGTTGCAAAGTTTGGACCAACACAGGGTTGCCAGATTGAAATTCTATAAATTCCCAAACCGAGGCTCAAAACATCCCAATATCCATTGTTTTCAAAGCATAAAATTCCCAAAGTTCACTTATTTGTAATAATGTCATTTATCCATATCATATTTTGCTATTAATTCTATTAATCATATGTGATAATATGTACTTGCAGGGCTATAGGGCCAAATGAAGTAAAGAGATGTAAGCCGATTGAGAGAATTTGCGTCAGGGGTGTTGCCTTCTGAGAAGATTTTTAAAACCACACCCTTAGCCCTAGGGAAACACCATTTTTGATTTTGTAGACATGTCAATTGTACATAGAAAAGGTAGTACTGTGTACTCGCATCATAAACTTGCTTTGTACTAATCAAACCATGAAAAGTTTTCTAATGCGATAAAGATATGAACTAAAAACTATCTCCAGAATTTTCCATAATTCCCAAGATTATCCCATGCTTTTCTCGGGAAATTAAGCCCCAAAGAAAATCCAATAGCACTGAAAAATTCCTAGGATCTTGGGATGAAACCTCAAGTCTGGCAACGCTGGACCTGTGTGTGTTCTGCACTGAAATTTGTCTAACGGATTCACCAATAAATCCACGGTGAAAGAATTTGGAATTGAACTTATACGGGAATATAATAAATAGAATATGTGTTAAGCCATTTCTTAATTTCCAGAGGAATTACGGTAGCGAGCTGGGAAAAGAGTTTGCTATATTGTTCAGGCGAGCGTTAGTTTAGGCACTCCTGGAAATGTTGATCACTACAAGGACAAGTTCAAACTTCATGAAAGACTAATCATCAAGGGTACCAAAGCACCAGATCTGTTTTCGATTCTAGAAAATCAAGTTTGTATGACTTTACATTTTGAGTAACAGCGGTTGGTTTTACACTTCCAACAAACACAATGTGGTCGCTGTCAACTTCATTCACTCGTAGTTCCTTGAAGAGTCTATCTTGAAAAGGCAGTATTCTTTGATATGATATTTGAGTCATAAGCGCTCATATTATATATACAGAATTCCCGTACAAAGTCAATTCCAAATTCTTCAACTTTGTGGATTTAATAGCGAATGCACTTGACAAATTTCAGCACAGATCACATGTAGGTCGAATCACAACAATAAGACGTTATCCAAACTTTGAAACCAGCCAATCAGAACGCAGGATTTTCGTACCACGTGCACACTGGAAGCTCATCTTCAAAACGTGGATTATGCATCTATACAACGACATTTCAATCATATACACACTTTTATATGTGATAAACAATCATTTTCCCGAGCCTTGAAATTCTTTAACTATTGTATTGACTGCCCAAACATAATGTAGAACGCCATTGTAGCTAGAATGCAGGTTGTTTTTTTGATAAGAAAACCGCCATTTTGCCTGAGCCGAATTTTCTAAACATTTCCCGAATTTGAGCCTGAGATTTTCTTAAGTTTTTCATAAATTTTATTGAAATAAACTGGCTTAAATGGTTTACACTTTCGTTATTAATATTGTATACTTGAATTTGAATTCCATCTTTAACAATGTGAATGCTATAACGACGAAATATTGATTTTTGGCCAACAAAAATACTAAACTTTGGAAGATGACCCTCGTGATTTTCTTAAGATTTTGACCATTTGAGCCTCATTTTCTTATAAAACAACGCGTACACAAATATTCTTCTAAGTCTTAATGGAGCTTGAGCCTTATATTATTCTTAAATTATTCTCAAATTTCAGCGATTTTGAGCCTTAATATTCTTATAATCTGTATTCTTATAAAATAGAAGGTGTGTATCTATTAGCTATATAATCAATCTATTGTGTAACTTTTGACACAAATATCAGATTACCCAAGATGATGTTCGTTCTAGACGGATGTTTCCATTGGTAAAGATAAGAGTGACCGGACTTGATCCCAATGCAAATTATGTATTCCTCATGGACATCGTGTCAGCTGATTGTTATCGATATAAGTATCACTCAAATCGATGGACGATTGGTGGAAACGGAGATCCATTTCTCTCAAAACGAATGTACATTCATCCAGCATCTCCCAGTACAGGTGCACAATGGATGGAGAAGCCCATCACGTTTCAGAAACTGAAACTGACGAACAATACAGGAGACAAAAACGGATTTGTAAGTGCTGTTATATGCAAAATCCATGAATAATTCTGAGTTTTAGTTTAGTGAAGAGATTGACGCCATCTATTAACAAACCCCCCTCCCCCAATTTATCACAATGTCAACTCCCCTTTTATTCTGCCCCTACTATCTGGTGCCAAAGATTAAATTACTTAGCAAGTTAATCAAATATCTAAAAATTTCTGAAGCGCAAAGCAGTTAGGCCTTGTTTACACTGGTACGGATCACTTCTTGGTTCGGACCAAAAAGTGATCCGCACCGAGAGAAGCAACTCCGATTTGCTTTTCTGGTTAGTGTTAGCAAAGAAAGATTGTGTGAAACTTAGTTGCTTCTGGAGTTATAAATCTGTAACAAAGACTGATTCCTGTCATCTTGTTTTACTATTTTGACTGAAAAGCTCCCAAACATCCCAAGGATGAGAAGTCAGCATGTTGAAAATATTGATTTCTTCATTCCTAATTCTTGGTTGCCTCTCTGGTGCAAATGGATCGTTTTATGCTTGGATCAAGTGGATTTATCCAATTTGGATCAATTGAAAACGATCTAAAATATGTAGATCTGAACTTAAGCGACTTTCAATAGAATTCATGAATTTACCAAAATCTAACGAGCCTCTGCATGAAGGCTACTTTGGTAGGCCAAAAGAGACTCCTCGAAGGCTAAAGGTGAAATGATAGGTCAAAGAAGACTCTTGGTAGGTAAAAGGAAAATTTTGGAAGGTCAAGGGTCATATGAAAACCCTTTCATTAAGAGTCAAGATAGAAATGATGATTCTGATAATGTTGGCGACACAGAATGGAGGTAAGCTGATGAACGTTGCCTAAGCTATTGTTGGCGCAATAAAAAATACTTAGCGACATTATTTGACTGAGCATGCTCTTCCTAGCAATGCTGTACGTTGATTAGCTTTGTTATTTCTACTATATTGTCCCTTCTTCCAAAGGCAATATTGAATTCCATGCATAAATATCAGCCTCGGATTCATATAGTCAAGACAGGGAAAATAGAAAGGCTGCCGTTAAGCAGCTTCCGAACATTCTTCTTCAAAGAAACTGAGTTCATAGCAGTGACAGCCTACCAAAATGAAAAGGTAACGTCATGTATTTTCTTATCAAAAAACTGAGCTAGCACCTCCTTCATTACAATAATGCTAGGTATGAGTTTGTGGGAAATTGCAATAAGTTGCTAAATTCTAGTTGAGTCATTAAGAATAGTTCTTTGTACGGGTGCCAACTAGGGGGTGGGTGAGGAGTTACACCCCCAAACAATTCAGAGACCGGGCCCAGGAACTACTTTATATTGATAAAAATTAGCCCTTAATCCAATACTGAACTTCAATCACTGAATTTACAGTACAAAATGTAAACAAAAATCAAAATTACCTGACTTCCCCCTGACTAACAGTACAAAATACCCTTTTTTATTCCTTATCCCCAATTAAGGTATTTTTAAAGATAACAAAAGGAAATGAACCTAACAGAAAGGGATGTACAGATATTTGATATAGCGCTATGATAAGTGTTAAAGTTCATATTTGCTGACAATATATGAAGAAACAATTTGTGAAAACTATACACGACTCAATGATAATCCTAGCCAACAGTCCAATGTGTACTCCTTGACTTTCCCTGATTTTAATAACCATTAAAAAACATTCCTTTACTATTCCAGATTCTCTTTGACTTTCACCGCTAATAGCTCATTTCCAGGTTCACTCTGACTACTCCCGACCATGTATTATGCGGACTAGTCGGTCTCAGGCACTCGATCCCATCTAGCGGACACTCCTAATAAAATTTTACTTTGCATCCCTTCTTCTGTAAGTATATAATTGACCCATATCAAGTGTATGTAGGCACACTAGATCGTTGATCCCGAAATGGAGAATAACTTACAAACGTTTTTATTAGATCACTCGGCTAAAGATTGAAAACAACCCATTTGCAAAGGGGTTCCGCGAAGAAAGAGTTGGGCAAAGGAGATCGTCAGCATCAAGGTAAGTAGCATCATCAACAAAAGCAAAAGTGCAAGATACCAAGGGAATTCATATTTGCTTTCAGAATGTCTCAGACAATACTTATTTTATCTACATTTCAATGTGCATGCAAAGAAGATTATTTAGGCATATCATTTGAACATGTTCAGGACTTTAGCCTGCTGGTGTCTATTACCATACAAAATTCACGTCTGTTTATAAGAAACATGTCTATAAGAAACATGAAGTTGAAATTAGGATAAAATTAAGAAGCATTTAAAAAGCACAGGCAGGCTGAGTTTCAAATAATAACTTAAGGAAACTGATTTTATAAGAACATTTTTGATCAAACTAAAATAGAAACAATATCCATTACATGCCTCACAAAACCTGAATATCCTTATTTGCATCACAGTTGCCTAATCTGGGTTGCTATTGTTATTGGAAGTCAAAAGCATTTAAGAAACATTTAAGGTTCGATTCGATGAAATATTGCGAAATACCCAGGCTGAAGCCAGAAGGTGAACTCCATCCCAGGCCCTAAAATTATCTTGCTAGTTCCCTTGTCTTCCCCCGCTAGCAAGTGTGCTTTTGTGGAAACGTTTATAAAGCTATTTTGAGCCATCTCCGCTAACTGTTCAACATTGCTATCTGATGTAGTTCATTTTATTGTCCCATTGTTGTAAATCAGTCTGGATAAAGTTCACTAATCTTCCATTCATTTTCTACTTGGGGGTGTGACACAATCACTTCCTCAGCAGTGAAATTTCTTCAAATGACCTAGTGGTAACCAGGATAATTTTCAAATTTACCTACTTCTTTTTCAAGGATGGAATTAGAGTCCCCGCGATCAAGCTGCACATCAGAGTCAAGAACAGAAAGAAGAAGTCGTTCACCAGTAGCTGGTACCATTGAAGAAGAGGAGCCAAATGCAGCCAGGATGGAAGGAGGTGAGTTGAAGCAGCTGCGAACCTTTTGTCTTCACAAATGACAGGGGTTTGGTCCATGATCAGTTCGATTAGATAGGTTAGTGTGAAGGAGTATTACACCTGGGTGGGTTTACTTCAAAACATCCAAAAGCATCAAATATCCAAAGGTTGCAACAAACGTGAAACATTTCTAGATTTATCTTCCAATAGTCAGGAGACTTTTCTAGAAACACCTAGATGCGGGAATATGTGGGAAAATATGGACTCAAAATCTGGACTTAAAGATTATTGAGTAAAGCCAAATTCATATACTTATGAGATATTGAGCAACACAGAGAGTCGAGAAAACAATTATTAAAAATAACAATCTTCTAGCACAAGATATCTCATGTTAAATTCTAGTTGTCTACAATACACAAGTATAGTAGTTAATAGATCTAAAGCGAACTGTTTTCACTTAAAACATTTTAAACCAACACTACAAGGGGTCATCCATAGATGATGTCCGCACATTTCTGCC
This sequence comes from Cassiopea xamachana, assembly GCA_900291935.2. NCBI lineage: Eukaryota > Metazoa > Cnidaria > Scyphozoa > Rhizostomeae > Cassiopeidae > Cassiopea > Cassiopea xamachana. Next base: position 16,528,583 of record OLMO02000262.1, read on the forward strand.
TGTTTACACCCCCCTCCCTCCCCTAGTCCATGCCTGTTCCTTTATGCTTGACAATCCCTACTCCTGTCCATGTGAACAAAGTTGAAGGGCAGTTTAAATGGCGTTAAGTATGAACAAATAAAAGGTCTTTGAAAAAAGCATGTATCTTGTATCAATGTCTTGTTTGCCTCTTTATTGTCAATCTTTAACGAAGGAAGATGATGATAAAATGATCTTTCAATGCTCTCTCCTCTCATAAAGACCACACTGAAAAAAGATGTCCATTTGCAGCTAAGCCCCCTCCCTCCCCACCTAAGGTGCTAGCCCCCTCGCTCCTCTAAGGTGCGGAAATCATTTATGGTCTCCCTCGAATAACAAAAAATCTATCTCTTCAAGGTATTCGTCGGAAAGCAGATGACAGAAGAGAGCCTCCTAGCACAGGGGACGACCTTACATTGCCACAGCCTCAGCTGCTGACTACACATATGGCCAATTCATTGTTGCATTGCCATAAGGACGACGAAGATGCTGATGCTGGACGGGACGAGAAGAAGCCTCGCTGCGGTGAAATCGACTTAGAACTATTCTCACATGCCAGCATAACATTACCTCGAAGCTCTAGCGAACTATCCATAAACCCCGCGACTATCCCGCAAGTGGCCCGCGAAATAAAACCAATTCCAATACAAAGCACGCTTCAGCACTTGAGTGATCAGCAGTATTACCAAGGACAATATTATAATTTTTAGAAAAAAGTCTGTTTTTAAACTTCTTAAATCTATATTTTCATAGTTACATAGGCAGTGCCTGGAAAGTAGTGTTGGGGGGGGGGGCTTACATTACCGAAATGCCGACAGCTCGCGAAGAACAAAACTTCACGCGGACCACGACCTCCAATTTGGCCTAAAAAAGAAAAACAAGTGGATGTGCCGACAGTGCATGTAAATCTTCAAAAATTTAGGTGCCGAAGGGGGCTCAGCAACATTTGGTCCTCCCAAGCACCCCAGTAGTACCATCCCTGCATATTTAAAATATGCGAGCTAACAAGGGAACGGTATATTTAAGAAAGTTCTCGATATTTGGTAACACCATGAATAGATGAAACAATTTCAATTCATGTCAAATCATTCATCAGTCATGGAACTACCTAAGTAGAAACGTAAGGCTGGCTATTTCTGACTGGCAAATAATAAGTAGTCCTAAACCCGTTGGAAACATAAATCCTTTTTATCTCAAATTAGTGCTACAACTCTTCCCCCCTTTCTCTGATGTTTACCCAATGCTGCGCACATCCTCCCTACGGATATATTCAAATTAATTACGCTGCTCATTTCTAAATTCCCTTTTTAGAGTTTTATATAGTTTTTATTAGTAAATAAAGTAGCATCGTCTATCTAGTAACAAATTTTTAAAAGCTCATAATTTTATTTGAAGATAAAGCAAATTTTTATTTGGAACTACACTATTAGATAAATGGATAGATCTGTTCTACGATTTTATTTGATTAGTGAAAAAGTTTATTACATATTTATACTTCAAAGTTCTTTATTGTATATAATATTAACACTTTAATATACATAATATGGCTTTTTCCTGTTGAAATCATAACTACAATATACTAGCAAAAGATCTGATACAGTCTCCAGCTCTGATCACTCTTTCACTTGATGGAGGGGAGAAGTGAAATAATTCTTGTGTCTTGAAGTTGCCAAGCTCAGTTACCAAGGGTATGGTGGGAAAATAGCACATACTCGTATAACGTCACTAGTTACCAGTGCCAAAGCTATATGTCAAAGAGTAATTTTATTTGGAACTAATTTTAAGCGTTATCAGGCTCCTTTAGGAATTAATCCTTGGCAAGTGAGGGATGGCAAGGGGAGGTGCCTCCTACAATTATCTGAAATAACATACAAGGTGTTCTACGGGGATAATTCTACTCACATCGTGAAGGTTGCTGTTTCCATGCCTTCCCTAAAACTTACTATGGCACCATATGAAAATTAATTGAATATCAAGCAGTTGATTATCTTGCCATATGAGCTCCTTGGCAACTATGACTTCTAACAAAGTAATTTATCTGGTGAACGTGCTTTGATGAGGTCATAAGGTGAGTCTCTTCTTTTGAAGGAGATCTTCAATTTGTGATCTGCATACGGTTTTGTACACGCTCTTTATATAAGAACGATGCTTACAAGAAAATCAGGCTCAAATGGTAAAAATGTTAAGAATATCACACGGGGCACGTTCCAAAAGTAAGTGTTTCTGTTGGGTAACATTAATATTCGCCATTAGTGCATTCAAAGTGCTAAAGATGGAATTCAAATTCGAGTATAAAAGACAAACAAAATGTAACCCGTTTTAGATAGTTTATTTCATTGAAAGTTAAGAAAGTTTCAAGAAAACCTCAATTTCGGGAAAAGTTAAGAAAATTGAGGCTAAGGTAAGATGGTGATGTCCTTATAAAAAAAGCGTGTATTTCAATCCATGCTGATTAATACACTGAGGAGGAGCTCCATGAAATCACAATTCAAACATACATGCAGATAAAACTAAAAACAATATAGATAATAAAAATCCATAAAATATAAAAACATCCATTTTATCTTCGAGTTTTGAAACCACGTAAAACCTCGAGGAGTGCCACATTAGGAGAGATCTACATGAGATACGATTACAGCTTTCGGGTATTAACTAGGCGAATGCAAACCGTCATAGGATACTCAAAACAAATAGAAATGGCTTAAACGCGAAAGCCATTGAGCAAATAAATTATAGATTGTCGTGTCCGGGTGCCAATTCAAAAAAAACTACTTTAAACTAAAAAAAGAACAAAATACAAAACTGGCATGCCATATATAAATGACTAGATTATAGATATTACGTTAATTATTACTATTAACAAACAAAAAGTATAGTAATTACTGGTGTAAATTATCAGATTAAATATCTAATATATTAACGTAAAACTCTATAAGAGATGCATCTATTGTGGATTGTATGGCGTTAATCTTTTGTACAATAAATGACAGGAGTGCGCCTTGGTGTGATTGAATAGATGAGAGGGGGTTGGGGTAAGGTGGTTGACAGTTGGCTTGAGCTGACCACAGCAGATTTCACCGTTCGATTCATGGATACGTAGAGAGACTTCAGATCCCAAACATCTTGCAAGGCACGCCTCCCCCTTGGCAAATTATAGATACATACTTGGTCTCGGCTTTTCTGACTAGGCTTTTTCTGAACCTGTAGATACTACATTGATATTTATGAATACAACTAGAAAGCTCTATTAAAATGCACCATTGGTGGACTAGAGTTTTGAAAAATAGTATGATTTCATTTTATAGACTAGACTGTTTTTTTTATAAGAAATACTTTCTAAGCAACCTAGTACTAGACAGCTTAAAATTTAAGAATCATTAAGAACCCTAAAAGGAAAGAGCTAAGAAACTTAAGCCAAAAAGCACATTGATATTATTACTTGGTTCAACGTACAGCTGCACCAGAACAATGTGAATGACATTGCTTTAGAATTTAACTCGCATGGACACATTTTGTTTGCTGTAGAAGTAGTTCGCTACATTCACGTTCTGTGCACAGCAGTTTAGTTCGCTAAATTAGAGAACTTTTAAGAAACTTTGTGAACTAAACTGTAGCCAAAAATTAAGAAACTTCTAGTACTAGGGCTTTGAGCTAGGTTTTCTTTATAAAAAAGAACGAGTATGTTTTTGGCAAAAACAAGGAAAGATGACTTTCTGTTCAATATGTCTAAGCTAGGATTAGAAGAAATAAAGAGAAATTTCAACTATATAATCGTCAGCCAAGCCATACATGGCTTGAGAATCCATCTGGAGTTTGAGAATCCATTTGGGGTTTGAGAATCCATCAGGGGTTTGAGAATCTATTTGGGGATTGACAATCCTTCTGGGGTTTGAGAATCCATCTGGGGTTTGAGAATCTCTCCAATGCAACTGCCAATACATTTGAATTTTAATCCCGCCTTTCTTATCCGTGGCTGCGGAATATATACATAGCAAATACTCTTTGACTAAGTTCCCTTCCAAGATTCTTAGAATACGGGAAAATCGAAAATTTGGTCATCTATCAACCATCCAAGGAGGGTATTAAGCTACAGTGCACAGTTAACATACAAAAACCTAATATTGTACACAGTAAAGTAAATCAAAGTATATTCCTATAAATTGAATTTTTCATAATTTCTAACAAAGAAGTTATTTAATGCATGCACTTTTCAAAGTTATTTTATGGTAAGAAAAAATAGCAAATGAAAAAATGAAACATCGGAATAATATGGAGGAGAGTCATAATAAAGAGATATTTTCAAAGATGAAAGCTAGCTAAAAAAAACGAAAGAAGAAAAAATTGTAAGACACCAAAAACTAAGATGACTAACGCCTTGGACTAAGGCGCGAAGATGCCCGCACGCGAACAGCTACCTGTGTGTCACTTTTAATACTGCCATCAGCCTCTTCTTCTGGTTGTTGTGATTTGGACTTACTAAACACCCGGAAACGACCGGATGATGATTTTTGCTGCCTGTTGGGCTTCGTGTTGCTTGCTGGGATGCCAAAACATGTCCAGGGTAAGAGCGAGCACAGTGGCCCAACTGCATGGCGGGATAGTGGATGTGAAGGCAGGTTTGACAGATGAGATGCGTAGCCATCTGATATTACCTAAAGCATGAACACAACTAACGTTATATACACTCAACAGTTCTAACTTATCGAAATCCAATAGAGTCTTGTACAATCCCGTAACTGGGCGGCGTGCTCTGGGGGGGGCTGTTTGTACAAGCACTTTGGAGGGGCAAAATTCTTATTTTACTACATAAATCTACAAGTTAATGATGCTTATGGGGGACTAAAACATGTAAAATTTTTCATTTGGGGGCATTACCCTCGTGCCCCTTGCGGCTACGTGCCTGGTGTTGTAAGCTGTCAAACCGCATTGCAATAGTACTGCAATATTCCTGTAGTAATCTAGATATGCTATAACAAATTGACGATCTACATACACCCTGCATAAATAAATATACCTCTAACTTGTGAGTCGTATGCATAAATATACCTTTAACTTGTGTGTCATAAAAAAACTCAACGTGTGTCACTGCCAAAAAAAGTGAAATTTTTCCGTTGAGGAAATTTTAATTAAAATATGGATAACATACCTGGAAATTAGCTGCAGCTTTCTGTTTTTGCTGCTTTCCAACGATGAAAATTTGTTCCTTTGTTAAGCCTAATGACGTGAAAATGTGAATATCTCTCGAAGAGCCATAAGCAGCATGAATATTGATTGCTTCCTGTAACAAAATAAAAAAAAACAAAAAAGGAATCACTAACGAGACAATGTTTATTTATTGGTCCAAATTATGGTCGTATGTCCATACTTAATGCCAGTGAAAGAGATACCACTTTAAGCTAACTTCGAAAAATTCGAGGCAACAATTCCAATAAAGTTTTCTGGGCTTTTCGTGCAGCTTAGGGTTTTCATGCAAATGGCCAAAGATGGAGATAACTATAAAGATGCATACTTTAGCAAGTAAGCCTCGCAGAAATAGCTGTTTATGCTTCTGGTAATCTTTATTGATACTCTCACAAAAAGAGACCATGCCAAACGGGAAATTGTGTTGTGCCAGCCAACGAGTTACTTGATGTTTCTGGAACAACAGCCGGCTTGTGACGTAAATTATCAAAAACCCAAGCTCTTGCCAATGCCTGGTGGAAGAAATTAGGAAAGATCAAGCCATCGTACGTAAGTAACGCGGTGAATACGGCAAAAGACACAAAAAAATGACCCAAAGAAATACCTCATCACTAAAGGTACTATAAACAGCATGGAAACTGAGAAGAAAAAATTTATACGTGAACACATAGCAAACTATAACTAATGTAAAACCTTCTTTGAGGATTGTTAGACTCCTGTATGCTTCCGCAATTAAGGAAGCCCCTGTTAAAGAAGGCATTCATCTTGGAGCATCAGTTTTTGATGTAAGGTAGCCAGTTCCGTTCCTCACCCCGCCTTTATCTCCCCAGTGTTGCCACCGGGTACCCATTCACTGCTAGGTGGACAGAGAGCGAGAGATGAGCCAAGGCCTCAAGAAGGACTCACACCATCGAAACTCTGCATAGAAGGTAAGCGCTCCAACCGCTACCTACCCCGCTCAGTTTATGAGGAAAAGAAACGAAAAAAGATGTAATAATGAGAGACAAGCGAGAGAAAAGCTAAACATGGAGCAGAAGACTCATGCAAACAGCAGGGGGGTACTTTTAATTTCAATTCATCTTTCTATGTTTTAGGAGGATTGCTCTTCATCATAGCTGGTTTTCAAATGGGGCTCTTCCTTAAATATGATATATATATATATATATATATATATATATATATATATATATATATATATATATATATATATATATATATATATATATATATATATATATATTTATATATATGTACACATGTATAATCTAAAATGCAGATATAAGCTATAGTTTTAATTATAGTATACTGTAAGGAACCTAGTTTCATCTCTCATTTTTCAATGTTTTAGGAGAGTTGCCCTTCAACATAGCTGGTTTTCAAGGGGCCCTCATAAAATAAATTTATATACGCTGAAATACAAGTACAAGCTATGGTAAAATAATAGTAGCTATAAATACAGTGTACTACTAAAAAAGAAAAAGTTAAAGAAAAATATAGGGAACAAATAAATGGTGCTAAGCAAGCATCTGTTTGCAAGCACAGAGATACGGGAAACTTCAAAGCAGACCCCCTAAAACTATTGGTGTGGGATCTTCGGATTATTCTTTTTTTCAGCCTTAATATATTAATACTTTCAAAATTGCACAGTGAGCCCTAAATGCTGGATTTCCCCGCCCACTAAAAACTTCCAAAACACCCCTGGCAAATAGCACCAGAATCAGTAGAACGTGCTTTTGGTTATTCAAATTACAGAGCGTGAGCTTTCAGTCTTTGTGAATTGGTAAACAGATCTGAATATAATAGGAAAAATGCTACATAAGGCTCTTACAAGCAAATTGCTTGATTCAAAACAAATCAAGAGTCAAAATAGAGTGTACCAACAAATTCATTTGAAATTCTCAGAACTGCAGTAGTGTCTCTCATATATGAAACATGGATTTAAGAAACGCAGATCCTGATTCTCAAAGCAATACCATCTTTTATAAGAAACTCTTGCTCTTCGTTTTTTGACTTTTGTTCAATACTATTATCTAAAAACAGCCCCGAATATTTTCATATTTACTAGCAGAGGATGGGATAAGCTATCACGAAACGTTCTGTATAGGCCTATAGGATTTGTCGATTAACAACTGGTATGTCAAGATAACTGGTATGTCAAGATAACTGGTATGTCAAGATAACTGGTATATCAATGTAACTGGTATGTCAATGTAACTGGTTGTTGTTGTTGTTTACTTTATTTTGAGTAGGCTTTTATACCTAACTTTTTCAGCTAATCTAGGCCTACTATGCATGCCGTACCTAGCATGGGACCCCTAGTTTAAAATCCCTTCCAAAGGACGGCGGAGTGAGCTGTTTAGGTTGTTCATCTGGAAGGTCGCCCATCCAGTTTCTGACCGTACATAGCCATGCTTAACTTCAGTTAAGCTAATGGAACTGGCTGAGCCGCTTGGCCACTCACGGCTTCTGAGAGATCAGCATTTTCAAAAATCAACTGCGTCATATACCTCCATTGTGAACCCTCCATATCTGCACTTTTCTGGAAATCAGATCTAAACGCCTTCGATCAATGCGAACCTTTCATAACCTTAGAGGTGTGTCCAACTCAGTATATAACCCAAATATAATTAGATATTTCTCGCTCCAGATGAGCTACCTAATTCCTTGTTGAAGCATTATAAACATAATTTAATTTCATTATAAACATAATTTATAATTTCTGACCGTACACAGCCATGCTTAACTTCAGTTAAGCTAATGGAACTGGCTGAAATGGAAATGGTCCGTCAATGTAACTGGTATGTCAATGGTTTAATGGATGTGTTGATGATAATACTAAGTAAAACTGGCTATTCTTTTCAGTTCTCTACAATGTTTCTCGTCGTGCCTATCATTCTCAAATTTATATTAAGACTGCGCTTTCCAAATGATGTCTCAAACTGGTGATGGTCTGAAAGAATGTTTGTGTCTTATTAAAAACTTTCAATATTTTGAAAAGCATAACAACAATTAAATGCAGTGCAAGCGTCTTTGTCTTTCGCACTAAAACAGTAAGTCTATACAGTACTACTAAGCTGATTAATGGTATAACCAACATACATCCGTGTACTCAAATTATGAAATAAGGAACTGTAAGGATCCCCAGATACCAAGGCTCATAACTGAAGACGCCAAAAAGGATTTTAGTACTCTTCCTCAAAGCCTCGGGCGATATCCCAGCTAATATTAGAGAAATCCAAACACATTGGCGCTTTAAAAAAGAACTTAAAGAGCACCTGACGAGCTAAGAATGCTAAAAACAAGTACACCAAAACACGACCCTCTGGAAGAACAGCCCGAAAAAGTTTTCATTTTTCATAGGTATTACTTATGAAAATTTTGCTTATCATTTTATTTAAAACATTAAAACGTTATATTTGGTTCATAGCTGAAGATTCGTGTATTAATGATGATGATGATGATGATGATGATGATAACATGGCTTTGCTTATAAGAAACTTTTCCTTGATTTGGAGCTTATATCTTTTATAAGAAACGCATCAGACCTGGCATTGAAAATAAAGTTTCCTATTTGCGGGACACTACTGTATAATTACCTGACAACATCAACAGCACCACCTCTTATTTTCGGATCGATCGCACGGAGGGAGTAAGCAGCTAGAAATGACCCATCGATGCTAAAAACAACAGCTTCAGTGTGCCGAGGAACAACTGCCAAATTGCAGTCAACAGCTGAATAATCACCTCTGCGAAAAATGAGAATATTAAGAAAAGAATGTGATGAAAAATTCTGGGTGAAAAAAACAGCTTGGCTAAGAAGCAAGGGCGCCGGAGAGGGGGCAGATGGAAGCAAAGTCCCCACCTGCCTATCATTGGGGGGAGCATGGGGAGCAAAAATGCCCTTCTTATAGTGGAAAAGAATCCCTTTCAGACATTGATATGATACAATGGAGATCAAATAAGCTATATGAATAAGCAATATAGGATTGGAAGAAAGCGAGATATTTGCATGATTTTGAGAAATATAGCTCCTGCTAGAGGATGGAACAAAAATTCCATAGAGGCTGGGCTAGGCAGTGTCTCAAATGGGTGCCTATGCTAGTTGGCCAAAAGAGGTGCCCACGCTAGTTGGTGTCCTTTTGCTCCTGTTGGCCCCCCTTGCCCTAATATCGTTCCGGCGTTCCTAATAAAAAGGCTAATCGAAATTATGAAGTAATAAAGGAAAATCTTACCTAACTACCATTTTGATTGCGTGGATACCCAATGGAAAAGCTTCTGAAATGCTAACAGGGAACTCAAGACGACCGTGATTGTCTGTTATTCCACTGCCAGAAAGTTTCCAGTTTTCCATTTGACGATGTAAAGAAACATAAACATCAACCTTGGAAGGTGAAAAGCGAGATGCTACTAATTTCATTCATGTGATGTGACAAATTAGAAACCACACCCCACAGACTGCAACTCATCTAACTGGATTTGTTTGGAAATAAAATGACATCCCATACAACTTGAAAATATAAAAATGTTAGGTACAGAACAGAAATGGCTGCATACACTAGTATCAAGATGTTTGCAATACAAAAATTACAATGAAAATATAACAGAAAAATTGTAAATAACGCAAACTATTGATAAAAACTCTACACAGTGTTTGTGTGATGGCTTTTTAACTCTCAATGCATGATACCTCTAGTGATTGTTGTAGATCAGTAGAAAGTCATATGAAGATCACACAAAGATGAGTAGGTCATACAGAGGTCGCACAAAGGTCACACAAAGGTCACATAGAGGTCATTTTAAGGTCATACGACAGTCATATAAATTTCATACAGAGGTCTTATAAAGGTATAAAGGTCATAAAAAAGGTAATGTCAAGGTGTTACACATAACGGCAATGCCCATACCTTTTCACCTGTGAGTGCGGCCACTTCGATGGGGCCATAAACAAACTTTCCAACTATCTTGAACGATGTATTCTCAACTGCTATTACATCATTGGCACGATGATTAGGGTGCATGTTCTAAAAGAAAAAGAGGATATTTACAATAGATTTGATGCGGGGGAAGAGAATTGAGACAGGGGTAGATCAAGTGGGAGGGGGGCCGGTGGTCATGGCCCCCCAAACGGTAAAATTTCCTATACCAAACAATTCTATAAAGAAACTTCTTGCATGAAAAAGACGTTAAAAGAAATCAGATGCCCCCCGCAAAGTCCAGCTCTGGAATTGAGACTTAGTGAGAATCAAACACGAACTGCTACCTTCCAATGGCTAGTAGCAGTATGTAGAAAACTTTTGAAAAAAGCATTGATTACAAAACAAGATTTCACATGCAGATATTTCAGTAATTTTCTCACTCATCCGTGGATGATTTGCCAACAAACTATATTATCAAGCCAATTACAGAAATGAGAAAACAAAAAAGCTAAGCAATTATGTGAAATGAGAATGGGTTGTTGGCCTAACATTTTCTGAACAAACTTTCATCTGCTATCCACTATAACACTGATGATAAGCTTCTTATTAGGACATTCAGTATATTGGTAAACATACACATATAAAACATTAAATGAATATGTGCAAAACCACGAAACTACATAGAAAAATTTTATATTGTAAAAATAAATATACTTTGATTTTCAATGATGTCCTTTTCTTTAACCATTTCTCACGTTGTACCACAGGCTGGAATAGGCCAGTACCAAAAGATATGGAATCCGATCTAGCAGCAAGTCCTTCATCTATAATCTAAATCAACAATAGATTCTATTTCCATAAAGATAGCAAAATGGAACATTGGAAAAGGTCTATAAAATACGAAAAATAAGACACAGGATTAATAAGTTCATGTCCTTAGCATAGTTTTATGCAGTAGCAACTTGATAAGGACTTCACACAACCCAAGACATGAAGTTGAAAGACATATATTGATTAATTCAACAATTATCTTCAATCAGATTGACTGCATTGTTCTAAATAGCTGATTGCTTTTGCTGAATACTAATTAAGCCCTTCCCTCCCTTCCCCCACGTGAGCCACGCGAGTATCAAAATAGAGGGTCTGGGTATCAAGATTTTTCTGGTAGTTTGTCGTATTCCTCCATTTGAAATTGTTCTACCAATAACCTAGTTTTTGATGCTACAAATACAAGCAATAGGATGCTTTTTAAAGGAAATACGATTTCTCGTTGATTAATTGGCTGCTTTTTCTTTTGTAATTCTAGAAAGCACCAATAAACTCTCAAAGAGCTATAGTCACAAGCTTGGCTGAGGGATTATTGGAGTGGGAGGGCTTACTAACAATTTGCAGTTTTCCTGCTCGAGCACAGAGCATAATTTAATACTCTGCCTTTTCAAGCACTACTGGGGTACGCCATACTCTATGCAAAGATCAAAGAGCGTATAATCTAAATAAGGAAAGCGTAAAATCACATAGGGTTTGTGCAGGGTTTTCAAAAGCAAATTCAAGGAGTTTTCAAGGACTATTCAAGGACTTAAATAAAATTTTTCAAGGAGCTTTAAATTAATAGATCTTTTGGGGTATTACAGTTCTTCTGAAAAGTTCAAATAAATTTAACGAATTAACATACAACCCCAGTGTAAGCAAATAGGGTCACAAAAATAATAATTTACTATTTGGCATATCACGAGGTAACTTGTACAATCTTATCTAAGCTTTTTTCGGATACACCTTTTAATTACTTTTCGCACTATTTATTGCTGTGAACAAAGTAAACAGTAAATATTAATAAATTTAAAGGAGTTTGATCAATGCCCAAGGAAAAATTATCATTTTCAAGGAGTTTCAAGTGCCCTTAAATTGGCATTTCAAATTTTAGTACTACTGAAGCAGTTCCAGAACATGCACGAATCGCAATGAACGTATAGTGTTTCATTTCATTTAATATTCACTATTTACCGTTGGTTTGTTCTAGTATTTTTATATTAATTAAGACCAACTTACAGACAGAAACATCTGGAAAACTGTGGCGAAGCCACGGAAAGTTAACATGAGAAAGTAACCAATATACTATATACAGAAATATATATATATATATATATATATATACATACATATGTATATATATATACATATATATATATATATATATATATATATATATATATATATATATATATATATATATATATATATATATATATATATATATATATATATATATATATATATATATATATATATATATATATATATATATATATATATATATATATATATATATATATACACATCAATTCCACTACGATCCAGTTCTCTAAATAGTCTCATAAACACAACATCTCATCAAAACACATCCTAAATCTCTATCTTGTCTACTCAGCACTCTTTCCTCAACTATAACATTGGCAAGCAACTAAGCTCTTTACTAGACCTCTCCTCAAAACAATATTAGAACAATAAAATGCAATAAAAAACAAAGAAGAAAGACAAACAAGTACCATATATCAAATGCTAAATTACTGGCATATTCTGCACATGCACTGGTCTCCAGCCCAACCTTTTACTCTGTTTTTAAAGCGGGAAGTGTCGGCTCTTATTTAATGCTATCATCGAGGGTATACCAAAGAAAACTTCCCCTAAATGATACGGATTCTACTACATATGATGTTGTCTTTGCTTTTGAAAGTTTGCAAAGGTTCTTTTTTCTAAGAGCATATTTCACACATTTCTTCGATTGAAATTCCAATACAATCGATGGATTTATGTTATTTAATAGTGTAATAAAAAGAGTGCTCGAATTGTCTTCAGGAAGGCAGGTCTATAGAACGATATGACTTACCTGCCACAAGATGAAAGACACCATGTCTCTCGATTCCCAATAGCTGCTGTAACAAAGTGGTGTAAGTGCAGAGAATGGAAACTGCTGCAGCCCATCTGGACAGTACAACATATAATCAATTCGTTTCGATCCCCACCAGATTCCTAAAAAAAGTGGAAAAGAGTAGAAGAAAAAGAAAGCATGTTGGCTATTGGAGACGATAACACCAGCATATCTCGGAAGTAATGTGTGGCAAAGTAAAGCGGCACAGTAAGGCTTAAAAGTACTGGAGGAAAGGCAATTTTACACTTGAAGTAAATTAATGGAATATTGATGTTGTACTATTGGCCATGTTTGCTGTCTAAAAAGCTAAGGATAAATCTCCAAAGAAGGACTAAGGTATGGTACTTTAAAATAATGTACCGAGGCTGGCAAAATAAAATAACCTTGGCTAGGATTTTATACACCACGACGTAAAATCTAGATTATGCTAGAAACGTGTGAAATAGACATCTGGCCATCAGATGTTCCATAAGCCCAATCATCATGCTATTTGATAGCTTCAAGAAAAGAAAGATGCTGTGGATTTGGTCATAGCGGAGAATGGAATAGAGCAGTGGCTTTCAACCAGGGCTCCCCAGAACTCTACTCTAGCATCTCTAATAGAAGGGGGAGGCAATAGAAGGGAGGTGCTCATATCGGCCAACTTTTAATAGAAGGGAGTGTTAACAAGCAACGGGGGGGAATGACAATTCTCCTGAAATCAATAGACGGGGGCCTGTCTATTAGAGACACTTGAGTAGAGTTCCACCAATACAGCCCAGGGGTTCCAACAGAAGTTACATAAATGCTACAATCGACAGTAATTTGTAATTCTACTATGCAAATATGTGAGCATAGGTTCCTCGATCCACTGGGATATTTTCTTGGGATTACACCAGTGCCGTAGAAGCAAATCGATAGTTAAGGGGGCTCTTTTTTGTATATATCTTTATAAGAAACTTTGAAGCTAATCCATGAAGCTTTTTTTAAAATCTAAAATAGCCTTTTACAGCAGAATAATGATTCTTATACGCTGTTATTTCCAAAAATATTTACAGAGTAAGGGCAGCTGCGCCCCCTTCAAGTCACAGCTAGAGGGCTGCACCCCCCGCGCCCTTTACCCCACGCGCCCTCTCTTCTATATCACTGGGCTCCACTCAAGCAAAAAGGTTGAAAACCACTGCAGTAGAGCATCAGACATCTAGAGCGTGAAGATACAAGATTGAAGTGGGATTAAGGGAACTGCAAAGTGAATCGAAGAAGAGTCGTTGCGTAAACAGTTGCAAAATTCATGATAAAAAATTGTATTACCATTATCAATAATTCTTGAACTAGGGCCAATAGTATCTACACTGCTGTTACTTCCAAAACCATTACTACTTTCCTTGCGACTGGCCATCAGAGTTGGAGTGCAGGGTGAATGGGGATCCCTTGCATCCATGGCTGACACCACTGGATGTTTGTTGTAGTTGTTGTAGAGGATCTCAGTGTTGAAAGGAAATGATTGATATCGTGGAACGTGAACTGGTTCCACTGTTGAGTACGATTGATCAATAAGAGGCTCCAGTCTCGATGCGACAGGGTCGAAAGGCAGGAATAAGTTGAAAACTTGACTACAAACTGGCGTGAGTGGAAGGGCTAGTAAGATAGGTAAAAAGACATCTGTTATGAAGCTGGTATTTAGTATGACGGGTACCAGGGTGGAAGCAAATCATTGAACGTACCAACAATTTTAATACCCTATGCAAAATATGCAAACATTTTTCATACTCCCACTAGTCAAATTTTATTCCTCTACAAAAAGACCTTTACTAAGTAGAGGTTTCTTCATTGACAGGGAGGAAGGGAGTGGCGGTTTTTCAAGAAAAACCAGAGGGCAAAGGGGTTGAACTTGCCGAGTGTTTTAAAAGAAACACGTGTACTCGACAAGTACTTGGAAATACTTGTCAATTACACATGTTTTTCATATGAAAAAGTGTACAAGACAATCGAGGCTCATGCAACAAGTGAAAATCTTATTAAAGACTCTTATATTTAGCCTTTGGTTCACTATTTTTGCCGAGAATTTGCCGACTCGATGGTGCCTGGGGGGAGCCACTTTGCCCCACCTTAATATCCGTTACTGCAGGAAGGGGCCATAGCGATGGAAGATTCTTCGTCATCAGTTTCAGACTCTTCTGATTTTCATCAAAAAACCGTTGAACCCCCACAAATAATCTATAAAAAATTGCATACCCCTGCAAGTATGCTTCCACTCCGGTATCTGTCAGTAAAATAACGAGATATAACAGGAGTGTGAAAGCTTGCTTGCCATTGGATGGGCTTTTTATTGTGCCAGTTAGAAAACTAATCGAGTCGTAACTCAGGACATGCTTTCTAAGTTCGCAAGAAAAGTTTCGAAACTAAATTCAATACTTTTTTTTAAAAGAAAAAACTCTCTGGCTTCAGCCTGGATTTCTTAATATTTCATCAAGTTGCGCCTCAAATGTTTCTTAAATTATAAAGACTTCCAGTGACAATAACAAACCAGATTAGGCGATTGTGATGCAAGAGAATGAATGCTCAGATTTTCTTGCTAGTTTGATCAAAAATTTACTAGTAAAAAACAGCTTCTTGCAAGATTTTATTTGAAATTTAGCCTGCCTTCTTCTTCTTCTAGCTTCTCCCATTTAGTATGGGGTCGCTGCGGCAGATACTAGCGAAATTTAGCCTGCCTACATTTCTTAAATGCCTCATAATTTTAGCCTAATTTTAGCCTCATGTTTCCTATAGACAAGTTTCTTGTAAAAAAATGTGTAGCTAAGAAGTTTCGACACTGGGCCTAATGATAAAAAACACACACTAATCCATTATTCAACATGGTTCCTCGCCTGTGGAAAACATGTCCCCTGTCATGCGCTATAATGGAACTGCACTCTGTTACAAGCTTTATTTAGCACAAATTTAGGCATAATTCAGGTCACATTTTGGTTTTTAATTCCCAGTACTGGCACAAAACAATTGAAAATTATTCATACATACATCCATTACTCTCAAAGAACTGCTTCATCAAAATCATTCCAATTGGCGATCCACAACAGAAGAAATTCGTCACATCGAATTCAAATTGTTTATGATTTCTTACTAATGAATACTGTGACAGAGGAGCTGAATCTGTACTCATGCTACGTCCAATAGATGACAATTTTCCAGGATGTAAATCACTAATACTTGTTCCCTCGCTTTGATTATCTCCAGTGTAATTGACGAGCAAAGAGTCAACACTTGCTACATCTGCATTACCGCTGGTCTGACTACACAGTGCACCATAAGCAAACAAGGCACCAATGCTGTCTGCTAATATTGATACCTACAGAAAAAGCCAAGCATATAAGCTCTGTTTTGTTGAAAAAAAACTATCTACGCTGCCTTCCGTTTACATCACTCCTAGTTATCCATAGCAAAACTAATATGGTTAGCCTATGATACGGTTATAAAAGAAACTATTAACGATCTTATAAGAAGAGAGACAGCCATGATAACACATAAATCCTTAGATTAACTTGCTCCAAACTACTTGAGAAAGCTGCAATGATACATCAGACTGATCTTTAAATACCACTCCTAAAAATGGCCAAAGGGCTTTTATATATCGAGATGCTTAACTATGAAACAGTTTAGAAATACAAGCAAAACAGACAGTCTCTTTGAAAACTTTCAAAGACCAGCTCCAGACAGGGAAAGTTTCTAGCTTTATCTAATTTAGGTCTTTCATTCTGTAAATTAGGCATGCTTACTTTGTATTTATTTCTAATGTGTATTAGTTTTACTTACAGGTCAGGCTTGTGGGAAATAGATCTTTGCACGTCCGGCACCAGAAAGAATATGCAACTCAGAGACAAAACACTTTGAAAAATTTTCCTGCTATAAGTCTCTAACTGCCTACTCTCGACTCAACTCCACTCTACCTGAACTTACACTTTTACCCCTTATATACCTTACAATCTCTATTTTAATCGATTACATGAAAATTAATATATGGCAACAACTAGAATACCTATGATGTAATTACGTAATGAAACTATTTAAAGGAATTATCTAACTCTAAGACAAAAATGTAATAATCAGTTTATTCTCAACAGGCTGAAAAACATTTCTTTTGTAAATCTTGTAACCTGTACAAATATTTAAATGAAATGGCTTTTGATCCTTTCAGGTACAAAATCAAATATGATCCGTACTCTTAAAAGTCAATGTAGGTATGAAAATACTTAATTATTATCAACTATTTTAGGCTGGGTTCACACTGCTCTGCATACGAACTAATCCGTTATTGTAGATATCTGTCAATCGTTCACACTGCTCCATTTCTGTGCAAAAATCCAGATAAAAATATTGGTTTTTGTCGGTTCACACTGCTCACAGCAACAGAGGAAACAATATCCGTTTCTGTGGTTTTAATCCTTCAACAATGCTATGGTCGAAACAAATATCCGTTTTTGTGCGTTCACATTATCTACACGTTTTTTTATAAGAAAAATGTTTATAAGAAAATGAGGCTCAAATCGTCAAAATATTAAGAAAATCGTAAGAAAATCACGAGGCTCAATTTCCAAAATTAAGCGTTTTTAGAGACCAAAAATCGGTATTTCGTCGTTATTGCATTCAAAATGTTAAAGATGGAATTCAAATTCAAGTATACAATATTATATACGAAAGTGTATACCACTCTAGCCAGTTTATTTCAGTAAAATTTAAGAAAAATTTAAGAAAATCTCAGGCTCAATTTCGGGAAAAGTTAAGAAAATTGAGGCTCAGGCAATATTATGGTTTTCTCATAAAAAAAATGAGCTCGAAGAAAACCTTCTACTGCGTGCGACAGAACTTCCGCCTATGGTAGATATCCACTTTGAAAGGCGTAATTACAAACCTCCGCTTTTGTGCGAAGTAGTGTGAACGGTTTCACAAAAACGGAGATTTAGACCTGCGTTTTTGTACAAAAACGTAGAAGTACGGGGCATTTGAAGGGCGTATTTGTAAACTTCCGTTTTTGTGCGTTTTGAGTGGAGCAGTATGAACGGTTTCACAAAAACGGAGGTTTAGACCTGCGTTTTTGTACAAAATTGTAGCAGTGTAAACGGGGCATTAGGCTTACACTGCTAGAATCACTTCTTGACCTCTATCAAAAGTAGCTCGTAGCCGGACCTAAGTAGAGGGTGAAAACCAGCTACAATAAACAAATAAACAAATAAACAAATAAATACAAAAACAAATAGACAAAACCATACCTTAACTGCCTCTTTAGGTATATCTGATGTCTCAAGGAACTGCTTGAAAATTGTGTTTGCTTCATTTATCACACAATCGACTCCACGATAGAATTCCAGTGTGGAAACAAGTAGCAAAGGGATACAAGATATTGGAAATGTTGGTGGTAGCCAACTGTGCTCAGACGATGGTGCTGCAATACAAAGTTCATAATGCCAATTAAAACTAGCTTTCTGTATTGTAAAGCAAATAGGGTCCATAGATCAATTGTGCTTCAGATTTCTATAATTCTCTCCATTCTTGGCAAGAGAGGAATAGGGCGCTGTCACTCAGGAATTTGCTTATGAGAGCAAATTTATCAACAACAGGGTCGGTCATTAATTAGTACGT
This sequence comes from Cassiopea xamachana, assembly GCA_900291935.2. Classification (NCBI taxonomy): domain Eukaryota; kingdom Metazoa; phylum Cnidaria; class Scyphozoa; order Rhizostomeae; family Cassiopeidae; genus Cassiopea; species Cassiopea xamachana. The sequence continues at coordinate 16,547,240 of OLMO02000262.1, forward strand.
ACGCATGAAGGGGGAAAGGGTCGAGAAAAAGTGCACACCATACATACAAGGGGGAGGGGGTTGAAACATCTAAGTACGCACGCAACAAAGTCCCTTTTTGCATATATTTTGTAATATTTTCATTTACAAGGTATTTTTACAATACTTTGTTGTCTTTGGCGTCGACTTTCATAACTGATTTATAAAAAATTTGCTATGATTATTTTCATGTCTCTCAAATGTTTTACAGTTTTTTTCACTATGCAATTACTAATTGCATGTTCAAAAACGTTCCCATTAGAAATGGGAGGAGGGTCAGATGGGTAAGAGTATGGATGCAATGGGAGGGGGTCGTAGCATGTGCGTACGATGGGGAAGGGGGTCAAATTTTAGCCATATTGGTGCGTACGTACTAAATGAATGACGCCAACTTATGATTTCTATGCAATGTAATGTATTTGAATTTATCGTGCGCATCTATATTGTGCAATACTCTGCGGCGCATGCAATAGCAAGTGAAAGTACAAAAAGTAAAAAGTTACATCAAATCAAAATTACTTTAAACTGCAATAAAGTTTCTAAAAATTACAGTATTTATAATAAAAAAATATCAAGACAGTAAATGTTTGTTCAAAAAAATAAATTTTTGCTGCCTTCTTGAAAATAGATATGTTCTTAAATTGTCTAATGTGGAGAGGCAGAAAGTTCCATGTATGAGGTGCAGTATATTCAAAGGCTCTTTTGCCAAATGTCTCAGTGGAAATTAAAGTACGGACAGCCCTGCTGATCGAAGCGCTCTGGGAGAGTTTCTCATGAACCAATGTAATTCTCTCAACATTTCTGTGGTACTATCTCCCCAACAACCTTTAAGAACCAATCAAGTTGCTGCGTGCCGATTTGCAAAATACGATACAATCAGGGATGGCGCTACGGAGGTGTTTGGGGAGGCTGGAGACCCCTAAATTTCATTGAGCTCCCCGTCGGCACCTAAATTTTTGACAATTTCTATGCACTGCCGGCACTTTTACAACCTAGTCTTTTTTATTATGCGAATTTGAAGGGCGTGGTCCGTTAGAATTTTCTCCTCGCTTCACTCACTGTCGGTACTTTGGCAGTATTTGGCCCACAACATTTTTTCCCTGGTGCCATCCAGTCCGGGGTAGACCTCCCCCCGATTAATTTTGCTTACTGATTGTGATCGGCATCGTCCAACCCAGACTTAGAATTTGCATTGCTAGATGAGTGCATAAAAAGAGAGAAATTGCCGTCAAAAGCACTGACAACGCAGCTGAAAGACGTACCAATGATGGTAGTATTGACAGAGGATGAAGGAAACAATTTTAGTATGTTGACAAGTATATAAGGAGCTGTATTTCTAGGACATTCCAACAACCCCCCGTTCATTGCGACCCCCGGCTATTTTTTAGAATTTTTTCCAAGCCCCCCGACTACTACCATCCCCCTCTATTCCGGACTGGAGAGTACGGATATAATGTGCTGAACTAGTGGTTTATATTCATGATATCATTCATAATATCACTATGATACGCCTTCAGTTATAGAAAAAGAATATAGTTATAAAAGTTTTTACAAAAAATTAAGGCATTTACAAACAAACAAAAACTAAACATTAAACTAGTCAACCAGGAGGTAATATTTGGGGATCGCTTGATTCTATATTGATTTCACTTTATAGGCCCAAGAGGCTGGTTTTCATTTTTGTCGTAAGGCGAGTAGATTCAACATTTCTTATGTAATTTGGAATCTCATTTCAGACCATTGCATCGACGACCTTTTCCTTGTATGTCTTCTCTTCCAAAAGAAATAAAAAGTTCTCTATCTGAGTTCAAGGAACACATACAATCATGAAATGGAAACATATGCAACTGCAGCTTGTGCAAAACGTTTATAACAGATGTTGGATTCTTGTAAATAAAGATTTGTATCGTTTGTAGTTAGGTTCTATTCGACATGCAATACTGTCTCATTTCTTTTCTTTAATTTTATGTAAGCTGGCCTTAAATAGCATTAATATGGTACACTTTCGTAGATGCCAACTTTAAAGAAATTAATCATATCATATCATATCATATGTATGAAAATGTCTTTTTTGAGATCTCCAACCGTGGCCGTGGCCTCGGTATCAAAGGCGAGACAGTAGCAATTCTATGAGCTACAACTAAACCAACAGCCCATCAGTTCTTCTTACATCGTATCTTCGTGGAATATAGATCCTATCATGCTAATGAGCCAACTAATTCCTCAACTCAATCAATCACAATCATCACTTATATATACTTTACTTTTTTGCTTTCATGGGACTTTCTGGCATCATCTTCGGACAAAATTCTTGTACATTTTGTTTGTTTGTGTTTATTTGCTTATATTTTTTCCAATCTTTTGTGCTCATTTCGTTCTTTTCTAATTATTATAAATTGATGTTAAAATGTAGGTACCACCCATAGCCAGAACTCAGTGACTCAGTATCTTTTTTGGCTATGGGAGTACATTGTACTATAAATTTTGTGTTAGTTTTGTTTTAAATAATATTGATAACAAAAAATTCCCACATTGGAAGGCTTCAATGCCCTAGGTCAACAGAACTCCGGCAGTCCATAAATACGACTTCAATTAACAGGCGAGCAGGCATGAAAAGACAATATAGGAAATATTCAGGAGAAAAACCAGCATGTTAACATACAGAGCCTTTATGAACATACAAACTCGAGGGGCAAATGTCCCCTAGTTCTCAAGTTTGCCCCCCAGTAAATGGAGTTTTGCCCCTAGAAATTATCCCTTTTTACCACTAGCTTTATATTAGAACCGTAGAAATAGCTTTTGGCTAAATCAACCGTGTTTCAAATTGTGATGGCAAGTTGTAAAAATATGAAATATGGAGATGTCTTCTAAGTCATTTTGAAGGATGCCTCTTATATAAAAACGATGCAGTAGAAGTGTCTAAGGTCTTTATCGCTAATGGAAAGCATGATATTGGGAGATAAAAGCACTGACTCGAAAATTTTGCTGGGGGCGCTGTCCCCAGACCTCTTTTCTCCCGCATGTTACAGTAACTAGAGACATTCCACTATTTGTTACCGGAGTTGATAAATAGTCCTCTTTAAGACTCTGATTCAAACGCATTTACTTCTGTGACACATTTGAATTTCCAATTAGAAAATGAGTTAGATTCTTTTAAAAGCATCTTTGAAGGTTTTTTCCGCCAAAAAGTGCTCCCAATCTTCAAAAGTTTTCTATAATATTTGAACTAGCATATCCCCTATTTTAGGAACTCCCCCGTAGCAAATGCTTCTTTAAAAAGGCTATGTTAACACAGGCCATTCGAAATGAAAGAAATACCAAACAGGCTGCATAGATGTCATGGTTCTCAGATATCATATACACCAAATGCTACACAGAGCTGCAAGACAGCATCAGAATACAGTAAATCTTACTCCAATAAGAGCAAGACTTTAATATTTTGATATGGAATAAATAATTCATATTAACTATAGAAGACCAGAGTGCAGCATTCCCACGTTTATATTCATTTGCGCGACATGATCATCAAATATGAAGTGATGTAGGCATATTTATTAAACAAAATGCTGAAGTAACACCCCAGAAGAGCATGAGATGAAATGAAAAAAACAACACTGCCAGCTGATCCTAGAGCATTAAAGATAGATGAGAGCGATAGAAAGATACTCAACGATATATTGTTCTCTAAATCTCTCAAGGGAGATTGATACAAGTTTATGACCGTATCCTACTTAATTAAAGAGCCAGTGCCCAGGGTTTCAACTTGCAAGGAAATTTCCTTACAGTATGGAAATTTGGCAATTTGGATGGAAAAAAGAAGGAAATGAAACTTTTAAGGAAATATGAAGGACATTTTGCAATGAGTAAAGATTTTAAAAGAAATTTAAGTAATAGGCATATACGTTTAAAATTTCACGTTCTAATCGATGTCTGTGCTTTATAGGCGCCTATACTATCATGGGAAATCATTGATCGAGCTAGACCGTACCGAAATAGAAGCAAAACATGCAGCTTGTGTTTGACAGAAAAATTTCATATCATAACATCCAAAAGGCAGCTATTGAACAAAAGATCAGAACCAGTCTCCACCTGCCGCCATTCCACCAAATTTAGCCTGAAGAACTACAAAGCATACCCACTGGAACATACCTAGCATATGTAACCACCACACTCTGAATACCTTCGCATTACATCTGAGGATCGCACAAAGAGTGAAACTCTGATTTATGGTTTTACCAGACTTGTAATGCTTCATTTTTGATATTTTGATATCTTAGCTCTATGGTATACATATTGAGCATTCTTTTAATACTGTTCCGTTAAGCTTTACTTATATATATATATATATATATATATATATATATATATATATATATATATATATA
>OLMO02000262.1:16559354-16586477 GCA_900291935.2 Cassiopea xamachana
ATCATCATTATTATTATCATCATCATTCATCATCATCATCATCATCATCATCATCATCATCATCATCATCATCATCATCATCATCATCATCATCATCATCATCATCATCATCATCATCATCATCATCATCATCATCTTAATCTCTCTGCAAATTTTGACCAAAAGTACAAGAAAGCTTCATCTAACCTTGGCCTCTTGCGCGAGCTTCAGCCATTAATGGTCAATAATGCTGCAAAGGCTGTGTACAACTTTGCAATCATTCCTGCACTAATCTACATCTGCATCGCACAACTGAATCTCACAAAACCCAGCTCAAAAAACTGAAGTCACTTCAGGCAAGTGCCTCCCCTATATTGAACTCAAATTCTTGTGACTTGAAAAATGCAGTCGATCGGCATGCAGTTTTCTTTGTGAGAAAGTGTCTTAGCTGGAATATGTGCTCAAATTTTAAGGATTATTTTAAGATCAATTAGCACCATTTGAGGACAAAGAACAGAAATATCCTCCTGCGGATTCCTAAAGTCAAACTGGAGATTGCGAAAAATGGCTTTTTCTTTATGGGTGCTGAGTTGTACAACTTACTTCCTATAGACATTAGAGAAAGTGCAGATGACTTTGAAAACATATTGAGCTCTTTTCGTCATTTTTTTAATATAAACATTATAGCCCTTTAATAACTGTAAGGATATGTGCATTTTATTTTTTCTTGTTTTGTATAAATGGCAAATGTTAATAGCAGTTTTCGTTAAAACTGATATCCTCATCCTTTTGAAATATTCATAACATAACATAATATAATGGGTACATCGCAAAACAGCAATAGCTAAATAAGACTCTAGAACACGTGACAGACCATTACGTCATCTTTATCGTGATTGGTCAATTCCCTTGGTTTGCCCACAAAAACTGCGGTTTCTAGTGGGCAAAACAAGCGTATTGATTAATAATGATAAAGATGAAGTGATGGTTTGTCACGTGTTCTAGTCTTATTGAAGCTAATTTAGGCCTATTTTACAAAGTATGCTATGTAACATTTGGTGCAATCTAACCCAAACAAAAGCCAATTCCATGGTTTCTTTTGAAACATACTTGCACATTTGGTGAGTTTCTTGCCGTAATTATAAGAAATTATTCATCCTGTTCTATTTTTTGCCTATTTATAAGCAGCCTGGTTCTACAAAATGAGTTTCTTATTGGTGGAGCAATACTATAAATCTCTCTGTATCTGCTCATTTCCCTCACATGAGGCCTCGTGTTTCTCTTGTGCTTCAAAGCTTCTGAAATCTCTCAGAGGCTAAGCCTACCCCAAGAAAAAAGAAGCGATGCTACATACCTAAGGCATCAAGGTATTCGTCATCACTCTCAGATGAATCGTAACTACTTTCGGAGCCTTCTTCTATGCCCGTCAATCGTAAACCAAGGATAATTTCTTCCGTGGATTGCTCGCTGATTTGCTTGACGGCTTTCGGTGAGTTCGCATACAAACTTAGGTCGGCTTTTAACGACCTTCGTCGCTCATTCGTTTCTCGGCGTTCGCTTGTTTCTTTTCCTAAACTTTCACATTGTGTCGTATTTAGGTCTTTTTGAACCTGTGCTTCGAACTTACGTATATCATCAATTGAAAATGAACACCATTCATCCTGCCATGACCAGGCCTGCCTGTGTCCAACTAGAACAGTTTTACGGGCGCTGTCCTGTATAAACTGCTCGATTTTGCTCTAAATGAAGAGAAAGAAATGTCTTGTAGAAACCTCATCAATAGCAATGATATGATTCCATAGGCCCTCACAGTATGTACAAGGCTCCCACTCTTTTTTCATCAATTTTAAAGGATATTGAGGAGAATTTAGCAGATTTTTTCGCCCATTTTTAGGAGGTTTCGCAGATTCCAGAGAAATCCGGTAAGCGTTGAGGTATTTTTGGGAAAATACTGGATAAAAGGTCACTCAGATGACATGATATAAATAGGGTAGATGATCATCATACGTTTGGTATAGCAGAAAAGGTTATTATGCCTATTCAAAAAATAATACATTCAAGGTAGAACTTGAGAGAATTGATTATTTTTCCATATTTATTATGATAAACTATTTCAAAATAATTTAGTAAGCTACATAACTGCTGAAAAGAAATTCAACTTATGAAAAATTCAAGAGAAATTTAGAAGAGCAGCAGAATATTGCTGAAATTTTAGGGTTTTCAAGGATTTTTAGGCTAATTCTCTTTTTCTACGATATTTTAGGATTACTAGGAGGTATGAGAACTCTAATGTATCAACTAGGGTCTATGGATGGACGGAAGGATAACTAGGACATATGCAACGGGGGAAAGCACAGAGTGAAAGACTGATAAGGCGAGGACACGCAGAGAAAAGATGGGGACTAGATAATAAGGAGAAAAAGATAGCGAAACAAAAAACAGAGAAGGTGAAGATAGAAACAAAAAAGAAAGAGAAGACAAGGAAAGAAAAGATATATGAAAAAAGATTAGAGGTAAGGACAGGACAAGGAAAGACAGAAAGAAAGACAGGAAAGAATATGACAGAAAAGGTAAAAAAAGAAAGAATGACATTCCGTGGTCATAAACAAAATAGATAACAAGATTCATCTGCTATCAAGCGACACCAACACAATAGCAACTTGATGATTAACGAAAGAGTCATTTACCTGAATTCCCCAATATTTAAACTCTACTGAAATAAGTTTATAAGCACACATGATTGGCTGTTTTGTAACATCCTTTTCATATGCATCGAGCCAATCTTCCGTTAGAGGGCCTCGCTTTGTCTTTTCAGATGCGAAAATTTTTGGGTCTTCTTCTTTTTTGTAGTAATTCGATGGGAAAGGATCTTTCACAGGATCAATCAGGTCTGGAAAAATGCAATGGTTTTCTTAGAGTTGCAAATGAAAATACAAAGAAGATTAAATACAGTATGAAGAACAATTTTGATCAATGCTCAAATACGGCAAATAATGGCTCTGAATACACGTTTTTCTTTCTATAAGAAAACCGTCATTTTGCCTGTGCCTCGATTTTCTTGACTTTTCCCGAAATTCAGCCTGAGATTTTCTTCAATTTTTCTTCACTTTTTCTAAAATAAACTGGCTAAAATGGGCCACACTTTCTTCATTTATCGTGTAAACTCGAATTTGAAGTCCATCTTTACCATTTTGAATGCAATAACGACAAAATATTTATTTCTGGCCAATAACAACACTTAATTTTGGAAATTGAGCCTTGTGATTTTCATTAGATTTTCTTAAGATTTTGACCATTTGAGCCTCATTTTCTTATAAACTTTTTTCTTATAAAAGAAACGTGTACGCAAAATAAGTCACCTGCAATTATCTTGAATATTTAATACTTTTCTTGAAAACCAATCAATACATAATACATAGTGCTCCCCACTCACTTTTCACACAATCTTTAAGTAAAGTGCCCATTTCTGATTCTATAATTGCCTTTTTTGCTTGTGAGAGTGTCCCCTGAAGTTGTGCGCCCCACTGTTTGAATACTTCCTACCCCTGTTTGCAAAAATTATCCAATAATAGCATTAACACTAGGAAGAAGCACAAGCCATAGAATGATGGCTGCTAAAAGCCTGGTGCCGACCCAATAGAGCTACTAGACCCAGATCCATCGAAGGGCATAACACTAATAAACAATGTCTGAGGTAAAATTTTACGTTAGGTTCATTAAAAAATCAAAAAACAACGCACTCACCAACTGAAATTCTTTTTCTTTCGTCAGGGGAAAAGTTGAATACATTTTCCTATGAAAGAAGTACGAAATTATGCTAAATATAAGTTACAATAAGCAGACTAAGAATTGTTTATGAAACTTATTACCTAGTATACACATTTATTTATAAGAAACATGTCTATAAGGAACATGAGGGTGAGATTAGGTAATAATTGAGAAATATTTAAGAAACATAGGCAGGCTGAGCTTCAAATAATAACTTGCAAAAACTGCTTCTCCTAGTAAATTTGTGGCCAAACTAGCAAGAATATGGACTTAAACATCCAATAAATGACTCACAAAACCTGAGCATCCTTTTTCTGGCATCACAATTGCCTAATCTGCGAGCTTATTTTCATTGGAAGCCTTTATATTTAAGAAACATTTAAGGCTGGATTTGGCGAAATATTAAGAAACATTCACGCGTAAGCCAGGGAGATTGTTTCTTATAAAAAATGTGTACTGGAATTCAAAAATATTGCAGAAGAGCAACTTTGAGTTGAAGTTCAAAAACTTAAATTGCCACCATTATTATCTCCAATTTTTTCATAACTACTTGCATATCTGGAAAACCTGCAAACTTTAGGGACTCACACTTTCAGAGAAAATTCATTTCGAAAGGTTGTCAACATAAATCTAGATGAAAAGTAAATGATCGAATGAATGAATAAGGCAACGGATAAACATAAACATGGAATAGCTGAAAAAACAAATCAGTAAAGGATTAAAACTCTTATGTACATTTTCAGGCCTTGCAAAAATGAAATCATAAAATTATTTGAGCAGCTGTGTAATTGGGCTTTATGGAACTTTCTGCATGAAAGAGAAAACGATGAGCCTAACGTGATTTTATTATAATCAAAAAGTTTTTGCTTCTATCTCGTTAATAATTGTTGATATGACTCATAAAAAAGATCCAGTTTCGATTCAATTTATCTGTGAGCATAGATAATGCAACGAACAGGAAACACAAAGCGTTTATTGTATTCATCAGCTATGCTCATTTAATTAAATAGCTTACTAATGCAGCAAGAAAGTAGTTCGTCTAATTACAAATGCATAGAATACGGGAAGATCATAAAACTGCACAGATAGAAAAGAAATCAGAGAGATATCGAGATAAACTTTTATTGAAATCCAGATACACATGTCTGACAGAAGTGTCTAGAGCAAAGAAGGCTTTCTGATGAGCAACGATTGTAAAGAGAGCGCGCATAGATATAAATATGATATCAGAGCAATTTTTTGAAAAGAAGATTCGAGAGAGATGTCATGCGGTATGACAGAGGTTTTATTTGGTAATCGACTAAAGAGTTGCTCTCAAAAACATCATCTTCACATTTGAGACCATCGTTGTAAATATACTTGATGGTTGCTTGCCGGGAGCAAAGCCGTTCATTTAATTAACTGAAAAAACCAGCGTTGAGGTAATCCATGGATGATCTGACTTAAATTAAACCAAACTTTGAGCACATCATGTTAAACTACAGCGAATTAAATGCAACAAGCCAACGAAATATTCGCCTTCTGGAAGCAGCCAAATAGAAATGAACAAGCAGCGCTATAGTAACCCCAAATCCCCATTCATCTCTAAGTGGAATGGGTCCAAGCATGTACCATCGCCCTACTACATTGAAGATTCGCTCACAATGCCATGCAACTTCAAGCAGCTGGTGCCACGGACGCCGGAACGACGGTGGGGCAAGGGGAGACAACAGGAGCAAAAGGGCAACTACTACTACAGGCGACTAAAGCGAACCGAGAAACTCAGGGCTTCCAAGGCACCTTTTTGGAGCATTTTCCTCCCATCCCTTAGCAAAGGCTAAATTTCTTGAGACCATGTAAAGAATTCTTTACTGAGACATTGTTAGTTTACAAGATATAGGGTATTACAATTCTCTACTGGAAGACATTGTAGTTTTCGTATATAACTGCCTGGATTAACTTCAGAGCTTCTTATAAAGGTACAGAGATGAAAAGAGCCCCCCTAGCTACCGATTTACTTTTACACAAGTGGCGGACGCTTTGACATTGGAGGGGGGGGGCAAACCTCATGAAAGCAAGGCGTATATCACTACTAATAAATCTTCGCCATATTCTTGCAAGTTTGACAATATTGGGATGGGTTTGACAAAATTTTTCAAGGGAACTTGGGATCAAAGCAGATTCTGGGGAGCAATTCGGCATTTCTCTTCAGGGAACAGTTAAAAAACACCTTTGGGAATAAGGGAGATTTTGGGAATTTTCAAAGGAACACGGGAACACAGAGCCGCTGGGGGGCCCCTACTACTGGCCCACTACTAACCTGGATGCCAGGGTCTGGGTAATAGTACGTTTCAACATCGATGTAAAACTTATCCATGAACGGGCACGTCGTGTGTGTTTTTGTATAAGGATAGGCATTCCAAGCTTCTTCTTCGACCCTCAGGGCTGTCTTTGGTAAGAATGCTTTAATCCATCCAGGAATGTGACTTCCAATATGGTATATCTTCTTCGTATACTGCCCACTACCACCAGGTCCATCTGTGTACGGCACATTTTCCAGAATTTCAACTCTGCTGCCACTACCAGTGCTTTCGTTCTTACTTTTTTTCTACGAAATATCAAACAAGATTTACGATTCTAAGTGAAAATGACGAGTTTTACATTTGTGATGGGTAGGTAGCGAACGAAACGTAAATAGAGCGGACATGTACAGGCGTAACGCCACGTATTCGCATACACGTTTTTTAATATGAAAAAGTTTATAAGAAAATTAGGCTCAAATGGCCAAAATCTTAACAAAATCTTATCAAAATCACAAGGCTCAAATTTCAAAGTTCAGTGTTTTTGTTTGCCAAAATTGATATTACTTCAATCCTGAATTCAAAATGTTAAGGATAGAGTATAAATTCGAGTCTGTATGACTAGCAAAGACTGGGTAGCCCGTTTTAGCCAGTTTATTTCAATAAAAGTTATGAAAATTATTAGGAAATCTCACGCTCAATTACGGGAAAGGTTAAGAAGATTGAGGCCGATGCAAAAAATAAGTATCTTATAAAAAGGAACACGTCATCAAAGGAAAACAGATTCACACGGTGCATTGGAAGTAAGGATTCCTTAGAAGTTAGAAATAAATGAAATAATGTGCATCATGAATATTGACTAGCGCCAGGACTGAATGGTTAGCTAGGATGTAAAGTCATATTGGTTTGCCCAAGGACTGAATGGTTAGCTAGGACGTAAAGTCATATTGGTTTGCCCTAGGACTGAATGGTTAGCTAGGACGTAAAGTCATATTCGTTTGACCCAGGACTGAATGGTTAGCTAGGACGTAAAGTCATATTCGTTTGCCCTAGGACTGAATGGTTAGCTTGGACGTAAAACTGACTTTGCATATGCTTCAACTGGTTGATTTGCAAACACAGTGCTGTTTTTGCCTATCTCATTATAATACACTTTAGCTAATTATCATGGCTAAATGGTTGCAGGTGAAATGATAGTATTCTCTCAATCGCGTTCTTTCTCAGTGTTTACGTTTGTGCCTAATAAATAACCACAAACAGGGGTGGATCCAGGGTGACCACAGGGCCATGGCCCCACCAAACAGTAACTTTTCCTATAGAAAAAAGCTATTGTAAGAAACTCCTCATATGAAAAGGACAAAAATGAATCAGATGCCCCCCTAAAGCCCAGTTCTGGATCTGCCCATGACTACAAAGGGCAGCACTTTTGACAGAGAGCATATAAGATAAAATAAGCGCTCCTTTCTGAAATGAGATCATTTTGGCCAAGTCATGAATATTGAGGTGCCAAAATGAATGAGGATGTAGTGAGGGTGTAGCAAAAGTGAGGGTGTAGCACTCTTGAATGGGAGTGCAGCAAAAGAAACTTAGCCACAGCTCTGATCACAAAAACTGAACCATAGAATATAAATTCAAATAAGCCAACTCTTGCTAGGATTTTTGAAAGACTGTGATCAATATGGCAACTTCTAGTGAAAAGCCATAAATTATTGATGGTTTCTGCAAAAGAAGTGTCAAATTTCAACACTTTCAATCTAGCATGCTCTGGGCATGAGGCTTGGTACCTGATGTGGGGAACAAAAAGGAAAAATTTAAAATAGATACTTGCCAAGTCACTGAAATAATGAATAGGAAGAACAAAATGCATTAATAATTAACAACAAAGACATCAGGCTCACTCAAAGTTTGTTCAAAGGAAATTAAATGGCAATCGATGATGAAACATGCTTCATTTTCTCATATTTGAAGACTAGCTGCTGTGAGTAAAGCTCATCAACAAGTGATAAAGTCTGTGCTTCAAATCTGTTACTTGCATATGAATAATGAAATATACAGTGGCAGCCACTTTGGCATTTAATTGGGGGGGGGGGGTGGTGGTGGATCCACTTGAACATGGTCAATTATTGCTGTCTTTTGAACTATTACTAATGCAACTATGTCAACATTTTTCAATTCTAAACTTATTCAGGAAGGGAGGTGATCTGATCAAAAAGTATAATTTTTCTGACTCTGGTAAATAAGTGCAATAATGCATTACATTTTGCAGAGTGAATTTTGGGACACATAATGAAAATGGACAGTTCTGTATGCTTCATCCTCAAATCCATCAATAAACTATACCATGATGTGCACTTTTGTACATTGTAAAAGTAGGAGCATAGGAAGCATTGAAGAAGTGGGGGGCATAATCCATTCAGGGGCATCCATACAAGCAAAAATGGGTAACTATATAAGCTGAAAAGGGGCAATTTATACAGATCTGTGAAAAGTGGTGGCATATGCCCCTATGCCTCCCTGGTTCTTCCATCCATTTGCAAAAGTGAAAATTTCAAATACACATGGAAAAGCAATGACAGATGAATAGCTATCTTGAACATTAGTATGCTGCAATATCAGCTTTACAATCTTAGCATTACATGCTTCTAAAGTCACCTGCCTTGCAATATGAAAACAAATACATCTTTTTCTATCACTTTTGCATAAAGACAAAAGTGCAATATCAACAACAACAAACTTGGGCTGGGAAACACAAGACTATTTGTCATGAAGTACAGCTTGGCAGTGAAATCTTTGGGTTGGTCGACCAACTTATATCCATAATTCCATGCCAAACATAATAGTGGTAATAGCATGCTACCCAAAAAGGGAAATGCCACCCAGCTTTAATAATGGGATCATTTCTGCATTATGACATTGTCTTCATAAAGAATGATTGCTTTCAAAAGGAAAAGTTATCTTGAAAACCAAAAAATTAAAATAGCAGACAGTACTGTTATATCAAGTGAAGACAATGCAGAAATTCCTGAAAAAATAATCAAGTCAAATTTGGTATGAATTCCAGCCACTCTAAAACCAATGAAAAAAAATTGCATCAATTTGATGGAGTTCTAGCAGAAACAAATGCTAATACCAAAAAGCAGTGAGGAACATAATTTCTTGTTTCACTTTTGGTCTCAGCACTGCTCAAGCTACAAAGAGCACACTATACTTATGGCAAAGATGATATTTTTTTATCAGTAAGTGCTGAAACTTCTTGACCACTCTTAAATGTAGATGGGACCAAAGGAAACTTGGGGATTTTATCACAAGCTCTCCTAAAATTTCTATCATTTCACAATACAACAGATATACAGCAGCCAAAATGCTATTGTGAAGCAAGACAGATTAATAGCAAAAAAGGTGATTCTGAACTTTCCAGAAGACCAACACTATACATTGAATTGGTTAACTTCCTTTAAAATTTTTTCAAGTATAGGGATTTACAGATTCCTTGATCCATGATACATCAAGCCCATAGATAGATAAACTGGGTAGGGGAGGGTGGGGATTGTGATACATGCAAGTCTCCTGAACTTTCTCAATTCAGGCTGATTAAGGCTATTTTGCTAGCAAGCTTCCCTGAATTTCTTTGATTTCTTTCACTAAATTGGAAAAATTCTCTAAAATTCCAATTGTTACTAAATGTAAATAGTTAATAGCTGCCCATTTTTTCAACAAAAAATAAATGAAAGAGAACAGTTCACAAAATTTTTTATTTTTCCTACACCTATTAAATTCCTAATTTTTCTTTGACTTCCATGAAAGGAAGGAAGTCACTGAGAACTTACTGATTTCCAAGATTACTAAGTGGCATGCAATTACTCTTAAACTTATTTGTCTACTACGCATAAATAGAACATAAGTACTCAATATTTTTTACATCCTCATAAACAATTACAATTACAACATGGAATACAAAAATACAAAGGCACCACAGGGAGAATGGAATTACATAGCAACCCTGTTGCATTAACACTTAGCCTGAAGTCAGCTCCAAAATGGGTGTCAGGCAAAACAGAGTAAAAAGAAAATAATATGATAGTTTTGCATGCAGAGTACTCATTCTGAAATCTTGACTGTCCATATGGACACCTTACAAAGAGAATAGCACCCAGGGACAGTACTAGCTATGACAGACTGGGGGGGGGGGGACTGGTGGCCACACCCTGTAATCATCACGTTCTTTAGTTGCCACACCCATTTTAACGCAAAGAAGTGACTATCTCAATATTTCAATGCAAAATTTTAGTGCAACAGCAAAGAGATAAAGACGTGACAAAAGCATGTTAAAGAGTAATGATGTGAACTGCCAAAAAATAACATTTTCTCATCGAATTATGATGAATTAGAAAGTTGTGACGCCGCAACTGAAGTCACTTTGCATGATTTGAACCTGCAAACGCATTTGAGTTCCTACAATGTGCTACTTGATATGTTGGCTGGTAATGCACAAACGAATACTTAAGAATAACACCTCTGCAAAGAAATGAAGTAAACAGGTTAATAAGCATTCATTTTCCATTTACTTGACTTGGTTTCTGTTTTCCTCCGGTTTACAACTTTGTGAAAAAACTCCAGTCAATGTAGCACAACAACATAACATAAATAACATTTT
The DNA here is from genome assembly GCA_900291935.2 of Cassiopea xamachana. Classification (NCBI taxonomy): domain Eukaryota; kingdom Metazoa; phylum Cnidaria; class Scyphozoa; order Rhizostomeae; family Cassiopeidae; genus Cassiopea; species Cassiopea xamachana. The sequence goes on from OLMO02000262.1 coordinate 16,570,035, forward strand.
CTAGCTACAAAGACGTTTGCCAACAGTATCTTCGCGTGAATTGTCTCTTCTTGAATTTTTAAAGATTGCTCACAATCCTACTATCAATTAATAATATGCATAGACTTTCGAAAGTGCAGTGCACTCGAGTATATAATTCTTTTATTTGTTCACAATACACTTTTAGCGTAAAATTTTTGCGGGAAATTATTGTCAATTAGGAACACACTTGAAAACAATAGCTCTTAAGTTCGCTTGGAGCAGTTGCAGAGTTGGTAACCAAAACAGCTAGTTTCTTTCAGGGCCTAAAGTGTCAAATTGACTTCAAGCAAAATCACCTGTTTTAAATTAAAAAGAAAACCATATAAATAGAACAAAAAATCTTACCATTATAGTGTAAAGTTGTGCAATTCTGTACTCTTCAACCGTTAAGGGCAAAGGAATTCGATATTCTTTTGTCAATACCATTGTCGTACACTTGCATGTGTTCTCTTAGATCAAAAAATTTCTTCCGCTAACACCAAAAACACTAGTGTTCTGAGGCGGGCAAATAGGCATTACAGATAACTTAAGAGAAGTTTTTTCCAGAACAGCCAGAACTTTGCTCCAGCAGCTTAGAAATTCCCTTTCTACTGTGCACGCACATCTTCAGTGCAAAACTCGTTGCATGCACAAACTGTTCACCCTCTTTGCAACTCGGTATTTTGTAGTAAGCACATCAGCAGCATTCAGGATGCATGGCGGCGTCGCAGCGACAAAACTTTGCGCACATCGGCACACTCATCACAAATGATCATAATCGTTATCATCTCCATTATCAAATGAAGAATTTTCTTCCCCCGTCCTGTTTCCGAGGCATTAACGAGAATTTAAACCCCCTTCCCCCTTATACAATGGTGAATCAGTAGCCAGGGACCTTAGCTATTTGGAAAAGCATCACTTATCCCAATCGTGATAGTCATATGCCCTTCAAACAACATTATTTTACGGGGAGGGGTGTTTGTAGTTGGTCTATAGCGCAAATCACAGGAAATATGCTAAGACTTTTGGCAGACATTGTAGCTGAAGTGTGCGTTGGGTCCCTAGACATTTTTTTCTTCATGTTTTCTACTTGGTACAACTATTCAAAACATGTTCACAAAGAAATAGGTGTTACCTATAAGCTTCAATTCATAAGGTGTTTACTGATTATGAGTTGTTTACTAAATGTTATTCAACAAAGTTCGTTATGTCCATAACTTTCATAACAGGGCAAAAGTTAAACTACAAATTGTACTATAACTTAAATGCCCAAAAATTCCAAGCCTTGATGAAGCTTGAGCCATACATTACTCTTAAACTTCAGCGATTCTGAGCCTCAAATCAAAAGAAAAGTGCTTTACGTGTAGACAGCGACCCTATTGAATGAAAAGGAACTTTAGCCTCTTTGAGTACATTGAATGTAGCCTATGCCAGATACCTTGGATGCATTAGTTGTCCCTTCCACGGTGTACTGGCACGATTTCTTTGCTTCTAGCATCAGCATGTAGGGTTTTCCCTTTTTGTTCCAAATCTTTAAAGTATAATGAAATCAGGCTAAATAACCAATTTCTCTTTCCAAGTGTGAAGACAAATGATGACACCTACATTCTGCTCTGCAACAGGGCGTTTTCTGCTGTTTTAGAGGGTACTACCTCATAAGGTAGCATAAGGGTAGAGAGCAAGCATTTTAGAAAGAATAACGGCCAAGGGAATAGCAAAGATAATAGGCCTTCATATGGAAAGCATTTGAATAAAAGTTTCACTCTTCTTTTGCAAGATACTGACAATCTCTCCTTTTAACAGTTGGGTTGAAGACCAAACGAAGAATGAGGAAACAATATTAAGAAGTGAAACGTAGAAATCAGGCCAGCATACGTAACCTTATGCAGAGATACGCGAGAAGAAATCGTATTATTAAGATTAGCTGCATTGAATTTGCCTTTTTCTATATTCTTTGCTCTAAGAATATTTGACAAAACAATTATATAAATAACAAGCCAGTTTATGAATCTGAGAGATCTGCTTGAAAGCTCAAACATCTGTAGGTTCCTCGGTTGTGGGAAAGATTAGTTTGGAAATAATCATTCATCCAGTCTGCATTATGAACTTAAAAGCATAAACTGTTTATTTCGGTGTCGTTTATGATGTATGCTAAAGTGTACTGGTCTAAGAGTTGACCTGAAAGTCTATTGTTGCAGTAGAGCGCAACAGGTGCAAAGCTTAGGGTGAAAATTTAAGTACTGATTGGTCGGTGAATAACTCATTTGATTCAAGCCAATTTTACCACCTTTATCGAGGGACGTATTTCAGTAATATTGCTTTTCAAGAGACTTCTATTGTACATCGTGGAAAAATTAAAACCATTGTGCATCAAGGAATTGTATAAATCAGCAGCTCAGTGTTTGAAAACTGAGTATCAATAAAAAAGAATCTGTTCTGAAAGATGGCGTAAATAAATCCAGCTGCGAGGTTGTTCAATAAGCTTTCTAGGCCAAAAATGCTTTCTTAATAGAAAACGCTGATTCATGTATCTCCTTTCAACGCAAGTAAAGGAATCTTGAAAGCAGCATTTCTTTCTAAACTACGGCCCTGGCCAAACCAAAGTCGAGTGATGTTGAGTGAAGTTTGATCTTTGTCAAAAAAATCGAGGAAAAGAATTGTTGTTGAGTGAAAATCGACTAGTTTGGCTACCTTGTCGAGGAAGTCGAGTGAAAACATGTGCAGTAGTGTCTCATTGGGCGGGCAAATATTTGTAATGGTAACTACTGTTAGCTGATATACAATGCGGAAATATGAGCAGTTGACCAATTGAGAGAAAAATCGAGTGAAAAGTCGAGTCATTTGGCCAGGGCCTAACTTGACGACAAATACAATAATTCTATATTCATAAAAGTCCGCGAGAGCTTTTAGCCAAAAAATGCATGCAAGTAGAGATGCATGATTGTTTATAAATCAATTCCAATCTTAGGTTTAACTCAATCCTCTTTTGCTGATTCTCAAGCAGATAGATCCCACAAGCAACCAGAGACCAAGGGTGCCGGAAGCACATCAGGGCAAGGGGGCAGCTTTCTTCTGTGAAGCACTATGCCACGCCTTTCTGACCACGACCAATAACAATAGGTTTCTGGAAAAGCTAGGTCGCTGAACTGAAATCGTAATAAAAAGTGACCATACTGTAAAGTCGGATGAAAGCTGTTAAATTTCGAAGCACTTGAAATAAAATAAACACTGCAAACAGCCTTCACCAAATTTGAAAGCGCTATGATACTTCGATGGCATGAGTGTATCGTAAAAGCTCTATAAGCCCTGGGGGGCTTATTCATTTTTTGTGGTCAAGGAGGGGGGCTTGGCTTAATAGAGCTTTTACAGTACTGTAAAACAGTCCCTGATTTAGTTTTTCGAAAAAGCGACTTGACGTAAAGGGCATTCTTGCCCTCCCTTGTCCCCTTCCTCAAGGGCAGGAGAAGTGAGTGCCCCACTGCTCCCCCCTGTTCCAGCATCTCTGCGAGTGACTGCACATTTTGATGGGCAAAGCTTCTCCACCATCCACGAAGCCAGGAGGAGGCATAGGGGGCAATGCCCGTCCAACTGAAGAATCCTGCCCGCACATAAATTCGAATCTTGGTTATTTAGTATCTTGCTATCATCTCTTCTGTATATCTTTCGAAGATCATATATTGCAGTTTTCTAATGATAATTTAATGATGTTTGCAAAGGAGCATTGTCCAGCCTCGTAGGGAATGTAAATGTAAAAATTTTCTCTGGTGGCAAGCTTCCTGCTCCCCTTTGCAGCCTTCATGGCACTAAGAGATATTGGTCACATTATAGCCAACGTAAAGGGAATGGCGATTAAAACATTTCTGATTGTAGCTCTCAAACTCCCTTCTTTCCCTGTGCGTACAATAAGCAGCTACTAGCCACACCCATCTGGTCTGGTTGTCCCTCCCCCTGTTTTTTGAAATTTGGCTTCCTGAGTGCTTTCTGCTCAAACACAAATAGTCACAAAATGATGCAATCCATGGAACCTCATATTAAACCATACAAATAATCCCAGGCCAATGATACGTCTCTAAACACAGAAATGCAAATTAAGTCAACCTTGGTGAGTATTATGAGAATCATTAAAACTTTTTGGAAGTTTTATCTTTTCTGATCATGCATAGTCGTAGCGCCTATGATGCTTTAGAGAGAGTCAGCAGCGAAAACAGCTTAATGTGCCTACAGTAAGCGCTTCCTGCAACTTTAAAAAAATTCAAACATTACAGCAAGACGACTGCAAACAAGAATATCAAAACAAGAAACACCAAAAATGAAAGAAACACAGCTCTACTTCATTATATTACAGTAAAATTTATAAAATGATATGATGTAGAATGTAATTGAGATATAAAATAACAAAACAGTTCCAAACATTGCAGTTAATGCAACAAAATAGACCTTAAATCCAAAGTTGACACTACCTCCATCTACGTACAAATCCTTTTGCTAATTCTTTATCATCTACACGGTTGTGTTTAGAAGAAGCATTCATTAAGAAACATCAGACAGAACTCAGGCAAAAATTAAAAAACATTTAAGAAACACAGGAAGGCCGAGCTCCGAAAGTAAACTTGAAAAAACTGTTTTGGAAGATAGTTTTTGACTAAACTTGAAACAAGTTACACATAACTTCTGTCTATCAAGTGTTTCTACACACTTTACAGAACCTGAACCTTCAATATTTCTTGTGTCAAAGTTGCCTAACCTGGGTTGTTGTTGTCAATGAAAGCTTCAAGAATTAGAAACATTTAAGAAGCATCAAAGATTCGATTTCATAAAATCGTAGAGAACATCCGGGCTGGAAGCAGAAAGTCTATTTTCTTACAAAAAATGTGCTGTGATGTGGACTTCTTTGCAAGCATGCTAGATTAGAATAGGCTTCAAGAATGCTCTTCTGTCATTTTGGCATGTTGTGCAAGATAATAAGATGGCTACAATAACCTACACAATAGAGGCATCAAGAACTCTACCAGAGCTCTCACGAGTACTGTTGCTGTTAAATACTACTTTCATTATTCGCAAACGGACAGTGTTCTCTAGTCCGAGATTTATTATCTCTGCACAGAGTATAAAACTTCAAAGAATCTACTTAGTTCAAAATTTTGTGGTGTTCTTTTATTTGCCATGCAAGACCTGTAGTCACATAAAACACATAGCAAAGTTTGTATCGTTTGTACTCAGGACATAGTAGATCATGAAAAAACAATAAGACATTTTCCCTTTAGACTGATTGATATTGATGTTAAACGGTCGAGAATCGACAACTATGTGCAACATTTAAAACGTAACTACATTAAAAACAGTGTTAATCTAACTACCTTAAAAACAGTTTTAACTCAGCTTATTTACTAAGTGGAAGGAATCGCCAAAAATACTAATAGTCTACTTAGCGTTACATAACGGCATAGGGAGGAGGGAATATGGTGCAAAATGAAATGAGTGGTTTAAATTTCAGGTGTTCTCTAGGTCAAGTTTAATCTCAACAGTTGTACATTCAACGATGTAGTGGTCTTACAACATAATTCCTTAAATCCATGGCTACCAGTAGAGCTTAAAGGAAGAACTTAGTACAAATCCACATTTCTACTAAAAAACTAGGTGTGTTATTTCATTGGAAGTGCATAATGGGCGTGGTAGAAACCAAAAACTGCTAAATTTTAAAACAGGATATTGTCTGGATATTGTCTTGGGTTTAGAATTATCTCTTAATTCCATTAATGTTATCACACTTTTTGGAAATTCTATTGGTGTTGGCTTTAGAGCCAGTTTTCAATAAACAGAAAAGCCCTGTTCACAAGTTCATACTTTCACCCATCACAAATTCGCAGATACTATTCACAACTCCTCAAAATGAACCAAATCCATACTTATTTTAGGTCCTAGCTTAAACTTTAACTTACTGCAAATAGTGCAAGTGCTAAACACCAGTAGAAGCTTTCTGCTGTGACACTCTTCTATACAGGAGCGTTGTGGCTGGTGGGGGCAGGGGGGTTATGGCTCCCCAAATTTTTCGAAATCGTCGGGTTTTAGGAGATTTTATTGCTTCGTCGGAAATTTTCGGACTTTCCTGTTTGTGAAAATAAAGGTTTTGAATGATATCGGAAAATCTCTGAACTAGGCCCCCCCCCACTCTACAGATGCCACGACGTCTCTGCTTCTATAGCTGTACATCGGGCACTATAAGCAAATTCAGACCACGGGTGATTTCTAAAAATTTTAACAAGGGGGGCTTTAGGTGCAATGTCAGAAAGTGGGTGAGGCCCATTTGCAGCCACACCCATATTTTTGAAGATGGAGACTTTAATAATTTAGTCTAATTGTGATACAATATAGCCAACATCTATAAAGATGTCAATAGCCATATAGTAGTGAGGAAATTCATCATAGCAATACCATACAAAACATTAGAAGCAAGGTCAATGCGCTTTGAAAAGCAAGATTAATGCAATAATTTGGGGGGCTAAGCCCCCCAAAATGAACAAAAATTTTAATAAACAGAACGATCGGTGCCAGGCACCAAAACCCAGGGACCATTTGTGGTGACAATACTGGTTGTGATGGAAAAGAGTACCAATAGGCAGATATCAATGGAAAGCTTGTCTTCAAAAGAGATTTTATTTGTAAAGAGGAACAACAAAAAGGTCACATGAAAAGGTGATCTTGAATTCAGAGAGAGCTCTACAGAAGTCATAATCTACAAAATGGGAGAATGCCTGCTAACCCTGACGATATCCTAGTTAAATGTCATGTTTCCCTAGACCTACGAGTGAGAAGATTCTACCTACAAACAGCAGTCAGAGGTTCTTGATTGCTTTTACCTTGAATTGGCATCTAATCCAATGCAGGTTGCAGCTAATGCAGTCCAACCAGTCTGGTGGCTAAAGAGAAACAAAGAGCGAATTACAATTTGATTTTTCATTGATATCTATTGCTATCTGGGATACGATGAAACACCACCTCAACACAGAGACAGTGTCCTAAACCCTCTCTAATAATAAAGAACTTAGGGAAAAGGGGTTACTTGATGAATGATTTTTAAGTCATACCCATTGAAAACAAGCTAATCTGTGGAACAGATAGAATAGCTCCAAAGGCAAGCCTCGTTAAAAATACCTTGTGCCTGCGAGCCCAGATCTGAGAAAAATGTGCCTGCAGAATAGATAAAATGGAATAGATTTCCAGATGCAAATTATGATGAAAAGTGCCTGCAGAAATTTGAAGCTTGACATTTTATGCCTTCGAGCAGCGCTCGGTGCTCGTGCAGATTAATTAGCTCTGTCCAAGGAACGTCGGAAGCATTATAAAATTTCGAGGCATAAACTAATAAATAAATAAGGGCAACTATCAAAACATTACTTGCATGGAATTACGAAAAGAATGTTTTCTTACGCTTCAAAAATGTGAAGCGCGTACCTTGATCTACCCTCAGCTCCCACGTCTATGAATGACTCACTTTGAAGAATCACTATCTACGGATGGATCAGCTGTTCATGCTTACATGAACGACCATCCCCAACTCAAAATGGTTACAAAGCGACGGAAAGAACAAAAACAGGTTGCCATAAAGGGGTCATTCACTTAGTATGTACGCAAGAAGGGAGGAGGGGGTCGACGCATCTAAATACGTAAGCAAAAAGTCCCTTTTATCATACTTTGTTGTCTATGTCGACGACTTTCATTGCTGTGCTAAAAAGCACTTGCTATGATTATTTTCCTGTCTCAAATCTTTTACAGTCTTTTCCTCTATGGATTTATTGATCTGATATTTGAGAGCTTTCCCTTTAGAAATGGGGTGGGGGTCAGATGGGAAAGAGTACGTACGCAATGGGGGAGTCATAGCAAGGGTACGTGTGCTTACGATGGGGGAGGGGGGTCAAATTTTTGCCACTATGGTGCGTACCTACTAATTGAAGGACCCTAAAACATAAAACTAAAATATATAATGAAGCATGCCGTTTTGTCGTGAAAAGTCGTCGTGAATAGTACTAACAAAGAGAGGAAATAAAATGAGGAGGTCGTAAACAGCGTCATTTTTGAAAATTAATAATCGGGGGTCCTAATAAGGTAGGGGGGTCGGGAAAAATCGAAAAATCAATGAGCGGGGGGTATTTATTAGACACCTGAGAGTAGGAATGAAGTAAGTAATTTCTCGTTTTCTTCATAATCACATACCTAGCTCCGCAACCACGACCATCTTCAGCGTCAAAAAACTCATAGAAAAGTATGAGGTCCTTCCAGTTCTCGTCATCTCGGTACCTAGAATCGTTACCATGGCAGGGCCTTCTACCCGTGCTATCCTTCAAGAACAGCTTACCAAGGCGTCTGGCCAGTTCTATTGATACCTCTTTCAATCTCATCTTCTTGCCAGAACCAGTGGGACACTCCACCAGGAAGGAATCTCCATAAAAGAAGTCATATCTCTCAAGAGATTCAATAATCAGCATGTTCACTGAAAGAAAACGAATGATTCAGTTCACTGAAAGTAAGGTTTTTTCATTCTGTCCAGAAAAGAAACGCAACAAAAAACAGCTATCTATCCACATTAGTCAACTTCCCTTTAACTAATAAATACTTCTGCTACAAACTTCTTTTCTTAGAGTTAGGTACACACATAACATTTATGTAAATCAACCTAAAAATATAATAGACGTTACAAGGAAAGTATGTGTGCTGGTTCGTAACCAAATGCATCAGTCAGTAAGGCAGTGAGTAATTTGAAATGGATGATTCATACATTGTTTATATCTGTATTACAATTCTACATTTAAGTTCTTCCACGAACCAGTAAGCTAGAAATGTCAAACTTCAGCAATTGCTTTGAAAACAACGTCTAATTGTCAGGCTTATGGACCTGTTTATATGAAGTGCGACAGCCCGGTTCACCCAAGTGGGGTGGTTTTTATTCTTCTTTTATATGGAGATATTGCATCTCACTCTACTGGGCGAGCCTCTTGCACGTTAAGCGATAATTAATTATCACAAGCCCAAGCTATGCGATTTTTCACTATACGGATGCGCAGATGGAGAAATTGTAGCCAGGCTAGCACACTTACTAGTTTTTATATGGAGAAATTTTATCCAACTTGAGACGGGTCTCATCTAGCGTTCAACAGATCTCACCTTGCCAGGCTGGGTCCATTCATATATGAAAGCATGTGGAATTATGAAAGGGTTCTATTGTCAAGACAGATCTCATGCAATGTGAGCTAGCCCGGCAAGCTGGGTTGCCTCGTTTCATATAAACAGGCCCCATAGGCCAAACAGGGAAGCGAAAGAAATAGCAAACGAAAAAACAGAAAAACAAATACATCTCTCCAGGTTTTTTTCAACGTGCAGTTCTACACAGAATGTGCAGCTCTGAAAAAATGTATGCAGTTCGAATGATAAAGCTGTGTAGCTAAGAAAAACTTACCATTTAACGATCAAAGCATGTAAGAAAGTGAGTATCAGTAAAAATGGTACGCTTAGGTATGTACTGATGGATGGAACACAACTAGAAATTGAATTGTGAGACGTAGTAGCATTTAACTAGCCCATGCACCAGAAGCAAGCTGTTCAATTCCATCTGCAACCAGAACTTAAATCGTCAATGCAGTCATCGCTAGATTTCATGTGCAGTTCTTAATTTTTCTTCAAAATACCTTGCATCTCCCATATTTTCAGCCAATATGCAAAGCCAAACAATCCCAAATAATTCTAATTAAAATAAGTGACTGCAATGTTACTCACTTGGGAACCAAATAGGCCCTCTCCAATTGCTGTTTCCCCCAAAGAGGTATGTATTGGATTCAGCTGGTACATACTCTACACTATTGACAGCTCCAAATTCCGAGCAGCGAAACATAAATGGATTCTTCTCGTGGTACTTTGACAAAGATCTAATTCCATAGGGTGAGAGAAATTCGTCCTCATCCAGAAGATACTTCAAAACCCTTTCAAGACGCTCACTGGTTGGTATGGCAAGTAAGTGATTATATTCTCTGCCTGTGCTCATGTATGAAATCTAAAAAGAATCAGTGAACTTCAACGACAGCTGGAAAAAATTTCTCGATATATTTGAGAGGTGAAAGCAAGTAACTCTAGATTTACACGTATTAATTGTGCAAACCATTCTAAACTCTGAAAGATCACGTTTTGTCTGCTAGCTAATAATTCTAGAATCGTGTATTATCACGTAGTGGAATTACTGGCCTAAATTAGCTGTGCCAAACATTTGTTTGTGTAGCTCTGCAATGCGACTGGTCAAATCAGTTACGAGACAACGAATGTGAGCGAAGTTCTTCACCAATCAAGATTTGACGCCTTTGTTTCACCACGTATTAAGAATTTTAGATCTTTATCAAGAAAGTTCACAGTGAAAGCTCTCATTAGTTCGATTTCCAGTACTGACTTCAAGAATAGGCTTGAACTGAATAATAATACCATTGAAACAAAATAGATGAATATAAAAATACAAATATGAATATACAATATATGCTGAAAAGATATAGAAAAAGGCAATATTTACCTGAGAAGCTAAATCCTGCCTATTCTTAAGAAACCAATCTAGCCTCTTCTTGAATCCAGGCAGCTTTTTGATAACTTCGTCTTCAAGAACATGACACGAGAACAGGGGAACAAGACCAACCATTGATCGAACTTTCAAAGGGACTGCATGGTTACTGACTCTTATATGGTCATAATAGAAGCCATCTTCTTCGTCCCAAAGACCATAGCCTGACAACTGGTTCATGGCATCAACAATAGCAATGAAATGTTCAAAAAACTTTGACGCCATGTCTTCGTAAGTTGGATCATAGACGGCCAAGTCCAGTGCCATTCCAAGCATCGTGATAGAAAAGAATGCCATCCACGCGGTCCCATCCGCCTAATGGGATGTAAATACACACTTTATTTACGCTGGAGAGGGGCAGGGGGGAGCAAGTTTCCTTCTTGCCTTTCAGTTAGAGGAGCAGGGGGGCAAAATTAAATAACTTATTTGAGCTCTGTTTATCATATTGATGTTTGGAAAGCAAAATTGTCCTTCCACAATGCAATAGCTTGCTTTACAAACATCAATATGATAAACAGAGCTCAAATAAGCTATTTAAATAAGCAATACCTGATTGGAACAGACAAATGTATCACCCCAAACAAAGTCTAAGGGCTGGGAAAGGAGCATTGTGCTGTTGAAACATAATAAACATTATTAGGTACATTCTAAGAATATCAATATCAAAATCAGTAACGTGCTGGGAGAGCATTCTCTAGGGGGCACGTTCATTAGTGAGAAAATGGCACCCCCCTTAGACCTCAAACTGGCACCTCCTCACATCTAAAAATATCGTTTTCTTCGTTTAGCGCCCCTAAAAAGTCATTTTAAGGGGACAGGTGCCCCCTCGGCCCCCGGCCAGCAAGCCACTCATCAAAATCAATAATAAAAGTTGGTAATCAAAGTAGTATAAAGAAGAATACCAATTTAAAGCAGGTAGCTTAATATACATAATATCTTCAAAACATGTCTAGATACATACATACATACATACATACATACATACATACATACATACATACATACATACATACATACATACATACATACATACATACATACATACATACATACATACATACATACATACATACATACATACATACATATATAAATATATAAATATATACATATATATATATATATATACATAATATATATAAATATAATATATATTTATATATATATATATATATATACATATATTTGTATATACATATATATACATATATATATACACTTTTTATTTTATAAGAATAAAGTTTATAAGAATATTAAGCTCAGAATTGTTGAAATTTAAGATTATTTCTGGTCCTCTTTAGATGTGCTTCGTGGCTAATATGACATCAACACAGACCAAGCTACACCTTTGACACTTAAGAATAACTTAATAATAATTTTAGGCTCAAAACTAGAAACATTTAAGAACATTTAGGCTCGGAAAAAGTTAGGCATTCTTACAAAAAAGTGTGTAATGATGGAATTTATTCCTGTAAAGATACTAAAGATAAAAAACAATCAAAACAATTTGAAGGGCTAGACTCAGAAGTTAAATTATGAATACCTAGAAGATCTGCGCTTTTTTATAGCAGGGTCAAATTTCTATTTCCGATGGGATGTGTGAGTAGTATATTTTAGTTAGCTGAAGCTATATTCCGTGTTTAAAATGTTTGAATCACTGTACTTTCCATGTTGGCCTCCCACAATATCTTTCCCATTCTCTTATCGCCGGTAATAACCTACGTCCAGACATGCTCGTCTCAACTCCCAATACTCCTTATGTTGTAGAACTTAGTGTGGGCTTTGAAAAAAATCTAAATAACAACGCTAGTAGAAAGTTTGAAAAATAATCGCTACCCTCTGCGTGATCTAAAATCAAAATATCTTCACATCAAATTTGTTAACTTGTCTATAAGTTTTCTTGGCATCTTTGGGCAGTCCTGCAATTCATTCTGATATACACCGATCTATCCATTACCACGGGCCAGACTAACTATACAACCACTAAATTAACTAACATAATAATTCGCAATACCTATTACATCGTCTGCATGCGCAACAAACCATGGACTAACCTGGACCTTCTCTCGTACTAACAGTTTCTCTTTTCACTTTTAGCTCTACAAGCTACAATTATGTATATTTTTTATTTAATAAAAATATCTGTACTTAATCCAGTCGAATACAAATTACCTAGCATTTGAGAGATTTCTATTTGTATGTTAGTTTAGGTATATGAAATTGAAGTTTTAGAAAATTATTATATATAATTTATATTACATATATATTAGATATATATATATCTATATATTAGATATATATATTAGATAAATATATATTATATATATATATATATATATATATCATATATCTATCATACATATATATATATACATTGCCGGCAATTCCGGGGGGGCCGGGGGGGCCATGGCCCCCCCACTTTTTTTGGAGCAAAATTTTTTTCATGAAGATAATCATGGCAAACGCATTTGACAGTCTTGTAAAGGCAAAAAAAGAGAAAATATTTGTCTGGGGGAGGCGAGGACAACTTTGAATATTTTTTCTAAATCCCTCCCTTATTTGGCTTCCATGCGACAAGAAAAACCTAAGTTGTCGATTGTTGATTTCGAAATTTCGAAAAGTAATTGCTAAATTTGGAGTGCTTTTTATTCATCTGGGCAGTCTTTGTCAAAAAAATTCTCGCCACTACGCCCCAACCAAAAGGGGCGGATTTAGAGTTTTTCACGGTCTTCATTTCTACAAGGTTTGCATAGGATATGCAAGATCCTAAGCCATTTTAAGGCTTCGTAGATGGTATAATCCCAAGAGCTTCCGGGGGCTCCGCCCCCTGGACCCCTGCCAGGGCTCTGCCCTGGACCTGCTGGGGGGCTATCAGCGCCCCCAGACCCCCAGCTGTTATAAGCAAGGACTCCATCATTGCCTACGGCACGCTGCTAGACCCTTGAGGGGTAAAAACATTTTCACAACTTTGGCCTCCCCACTTTCAAAAACGTCTTGCCGGCCCTGATATATATATACATATATATATATATATATATATATATATATATATATATATATATATATATATTACTGCTCTGCAAATTAGGCCTAACGCATAACTCTTGGGTGTTCAATAAAAGGGGTTCTCAACAGATAAAGGTGGGGGGGTTGGAAAATTGTTCCATTCTAAATTCCAGGAGGGCGTATTGAATAGAAGGGAAGAAACTTTGAAATGAACAATATATGTGTGAAAGAGGGGATGAAATACTCAAACGGTGATTGAAGTAACAGCCGGCGATTGGTATAAGCCAGCGAAGGAATCAAAAATCCAGCGAGGAAACAAAATGTCCGGAGAGAGGTGAATGACGTTCAAAGGAGAAACGCCGATAACAAAGAACAACACAAAAGTACAATAAACATAAAACTAAAAATAGAATACATTCGGTGCTGAACCGAAAAGGCATCATTATGAAGCTTGGGAAAATGCTCTTGAAATTTAAGGAAATAGCCCAAAATGGCATTCTAGTCACTAATTCAGTCGTCACCACCACCCATGACACGAATTTTATTCACTTTAACCATATAGACATAAACAAAGGAGCTAGGATTTTACTTTTAATATCATCGCATTCCATACTTCTCCGACAGCACTTTCCCACACAAGCAAAAAGGCTTTAGCAAAGGTTATTTTGCTATGGCACATCAATCAGCTGCTGTGCACTAAATTGTTTCACAATCAAATGAAATAGCAGAGACAAAATGCTGTTCTCATTTTCTCACTGTTTCGTGTGATTATTTTCAAAACATTCGAAAATAATCTAAAAATTTCAACCTGGATTTCTCTTTCTGCCAACTTCTATTGACATGGGTTGGAAAGCCTACTTTAACAGCAATAAAAAATTTATCTTTTCCATCTTTTCAAGCTGAATATTATGATTCTAAATGGAAAATAACTGTGAATTTTGTACCTGTTCCAGCTGCATCCCGGCGGGAAGAGGCTGTGATCGGTCAAAAACACCTGAAATTAGAAAAAAGAAAGTGAAAACAATGGGGAATCTAGACGGGGAGTTACTCATATGCTAATCTTTACTGGTGGATTAAAAAAGATGGTGATTTCGGTTCACCAAAAAGTTCTATTAAGCCCTAGAGGCTTCTTTTTTTGTAGTTTTAGAGGGGGATTTAACAGAGAGGGGGCCTCAAGAACCCATTCAATCGTTTACATCATGAGAAAAGGGGGTAATAGAGAGGCGGTTTATTTGTAAACTTTGATTGAAAGAGGTTCTAATAGAGAGGTGGGCATGTCAGAGAGTGGGGCTCAATAGAGCTTTACGGTATCTTAGCTAATAACCCCTGACTTAAATTTTGCTTCCCAGAACCCAACAACTTGCTTAGCTTCAAATCTAACACCAATAAACTTGATCCTATCTCTCTATCTACTTAAACTGTCTTCTTTCACTTAACCCTTCCTTTGTTTGGGGTTTGTTAAGGTCTCTCTCCACTATTACATACTAAAAAAATCATGAGACTGGCCAAAAAGTTAATGCAAAGTTTCCCAAATTTCGATATAAAATCACAGAATTCAGTAAAGACCTCATGGCAAAGGGCGATTTCTAGGGGGCTCAGCCCTCCTTCAACATTCTTGTATTGGCTTTGTTTTTCGAAGTGTTTTGACCTTGCTTCCAAAGTGTTCTGCATTGCAATGATGAATAATTCTGCACTACTGTATCTAATTGTTTACTATAATATAATATTGTCAAACTAACGTATTGTATCTTCATCTATGAAGATATGGGCGTGGCTGCATCTGGGCCACACCCAAAACGAGAGTGTGGCTCCACCTAGAGCCCCATTGTTAAACTTTTTAGAAATCACCACTGCTCATGGCACAATGGAATATTGTAACTAAACCATACCAAATACTGCAAAACGACATTCAAGTTCCAATAAAAGTTGTATTCCGTGTTTCCAAGCTTTTTTAATCTACAATTAAAGTCTCAAGTACATTCTCAATCTGAAATGTTGGGTCCGTTTGAAGTATATAAGAAACCAAGTAACAGGACAGATAGAGTATTTTTAATGCCTCCAATCATCAAAGTTGTTGCCAAAATGTCTCCCAAGCGGGGAAGCCAGAACGATAATAGGACAAGGGGGACCAACAGGAGTAAATGGGCACCGACTAGCAAATGCAGCTCTTTGGGACCCAAGGCACCTCTTTGGGGCATTTTCGTTCCACCCTTCAGCAGGGGCTTTTTTCTCGAAATCATACAGATAGCTCCCTCTTACAATCATATATTGCTTATTTAGATGAAGATTATTTGACATCCGTTGTATCATATCAATATCTGAAAAGCATTCGTTTGCATTTCAGACAGGACACTTCTTCTTCCCCTGCTTCCCGAAGTGAAAGGTAGGTCGCTTGCTTCCCTTTGGCCCGCCTAGATTCACACAGGTGGACTAATTGCTTTCCAATTGAGACTTACTATTTTCACTGAAGAAATTAATAACCGTATAATAAGGCAAAGTCAAAAGAAAACAATAGCTTCTTCCTTGCCTTTCATACCACTTTCAGAATAAACAAAACTTGAACAAAACATCTACCTCCTGGAGATTCTTTCAAAAATGCAAGAATACTTGTTGTTTTTACACCACTTTATAATAGAGGTAGCTTTCGATTTAAGACAAAGAGTGCACAGTACATAATTTGAAATATCTTTTCCTTTCAGGGGGTGTGGAGTTCTACTGCTGCCAATCAAGTACGTAATTGGAGGTGTCTTGGAAGGGTAAAACCTGCCTCTACAATCACCTTTTGGGGCAAGAAACTCCTCTGAGCATTTCATCTCCAGGGCATCAATGCTGTTGGGGGGGGGGGG
>OLMO02000262.1:16586503-16614733 GCA_900291935.2 Cassiopea xamachana
GGGGGTAAAAATCATGCCAGATTTTTCATTGAAAGGGGCATTGCAGCGTGCTCCCTGCAGTTGTATGCTGGTTACCAATATAATCACGACTCTAAGGTCATATCTAAAACACAAGCAAACGATCCTATAAAAACGAAATTCAATTGAAGTAACTAGCTTTACTCTGCACCTTTCATTCCGTACGTTTCTGTAAACATAGAGCCCTAGTGATAATATTATGCAATTGATACTAATAGGCCGTGGTTTTGCGGTAAATTAGCAGCTCGGGGGAGGGCCTGTTTTATGCATGTACATTTATAAGAAACTAATAATTTTGCCAAATAAGAAACTGAGAATGTAGCAGAAAACACGTGCGCTCTGATGACTCTGAAACTTTCCATTAGAATGGTTTCGTGGGATATTAAAATTTTAGTGTTTTTAATGATTTTTGTGCTGAATATATAGTCTTTCACTTCCAAGATATATATCGAAGGAGGCAGCTGCGCCTACTTCAAACTGCAGCTATAGCGCTAAGCCCCCCACCCACCCACTCACCCACACCCTAACTCCTCTACATGAATGCTGAAAGGCTATTCCTGCAAAACATTCGTTTACGAGTATTATCACTATTAAAAAGCCTTGTGAATTTACAAACAAAGACTCTTAATTTTGTATGCAGATTTTTCGAAGGCCATGTGGTTCTTCCGATTACAGTGAGAAGCATTCTAATTCTTTAGTTGGCACATAGCGCTGAAAATGGAAAGATTCAAAGTTCACATACCGATATTATCCAACCCAAGAAAGCCTCCACTAAAGATATTCTTCCCATCAGGATCTTTTCTATTTACCCACCTGAAATCAAAATTCCAGCAATGAATTAGGTCAAAGTATTGGAACGAGCTGATTAAAGTGCCCAGTATGAGGAACATGGTCATGTACAAAAATTTTCCTGCGGAAATGTTCCAACACAAAGAAATTCCGTTGATCTGTCCATCTATGGCCTTGCAGCATAGGCTTCCTTTTATGTGGAGCGTGGTGTTCTGTTCCTGGAGATAGCAGGTCAATGCAAATAATGTTGCTATTTACTAACTGCACAATCTCTTAATTATAACTCTCTCTCACTTTATCATTCTATATCTCTCTCTCAACCCACATCCCTACTTTTAACTTACATCTCTCATAGGTTCATAATGTGTTGTCAAGAAAAGTTATAATAACCCTATCAATAAGAGACAAAAAAAAGTGTTTTACTTCAGATGCTTCTGACACGATAAAGTTCACTATGAAAACTAAAATAAAAGGAACAAATGTTTTATGCTCGAAAGACGAGAGAGCGAACTAGATTAACTTTATAAGCATGAGGAGTACGGCTAACAAAACCAAACCAAAGGGCTGTAAATGCATTTCACGAAAAAAATCACTAAAGAACCTATTGTTATCAAACGTGACAAGAGTGTCAAGAAACGGGATATTATTGTTTTTTAGTAAGCAATGTCAGGGAAAGGCCGTAGGGCTTATAACAAAGCCCCGACAAAGGAAAAACTGAGAGAATGGGGAAGTTTAAGTATAGAGGGAGATAAGATCAAGTTTGTTGATGTTAGAAAATTAGAAGATTTGTTAGAAAATTATTATCAATACATATCCCTAAAAACTGCTATTTTTACTCTAAATGCTCTAAATGAAGAGAACATGTGACAGGAACCAGCATAAAATGCTGGCTCATACTGCCAAAACTATGAGAAGCATCTGCTTTTCCTATTGGTAACGATTTTGCAATAAAAATAGCCTCTTAAAATGACATAAATACACTCTTAAATGACCTGTATCTAAGGCAGTCCTTCTCAATTATAGTTTGCAAAGCCCCCTCTCTGGAAAGAAACAGCACTTCGCGCCCCCTCATTCGCTATAAATAATAGTATCATCGGTAAAAATCGTACAATTATACCTGTTCCCGGGGATCACATACGACCCTTCTAGCATGCAAGGGGGCGCGCCCCACTATTTGAGAAACGCTGATCTAAGGTAATGAGTGAAATTCTGGATAGATCCTAGTTCAAGTCATACTATTTATCTTGGGTACCCAGCAGTGGTTTACGTGGTTTAGGGCTCATTAGTTCAAAAAATAAGGGGCCCCCAACAAATTCCTTTTAGTATATGCGTTTTTTGTCCGCACTGTGCATAATGGATCCATCACAAAGGCTCCATCACAACGGCTCCATCAAAAAGGCTCCATCACAATGGATCCATCACAACGGCTCCATCACAATGGCTCCATCATAACAGCTCCATCAAAAGGGCCCCATCGCACTTTAGGGACCAGAGCAGTGGAGTGCTGACCGGGGGCCAAGGGTGCACGTATCCCCCCCTGAGAATGACATTTTAGGGACACTAAACTGAGAAAACGATATTCTAACGTACTTTTCAAGGCCTGAAGGGTCGCCAATTTTAGGTCTGAGGGGGCGTGATTTTCTAATAATGAAAGTGCCCCATAGAGAACACTCTCCCAGCACGCTACTGGACCCGAGTGCCTCTATTAGGTTACTGGTACCATATCGTCTTTACCCCAAAACACTGAAGTTTGAAAGATTTTCCAACTTCCTCTCGAAAAGAATATAACATTACCATGTAAAATTCATGATAAGCTTCTGGAACACCCTGGCCAAGAAGGGATTATCTCTGTTGCCCTTTCGTCCTGTCATCTTATAAACAACAAGGGCGGCGAGGCCATGCACCGGCGGGTTGACGTCACTGAAATTGAACTCATAGGCAGGGATCTGTCCATTTGGTGCCATGTACCATTCTCTGAGGAGGAGCATCAGCTGTTGCTTGGCAAAAGAAGGGTCAATAACGGAAAATGGGATCATATGAAAGGCCAAATCCCACGCCGCAAACTGCAAAGAAAGAAGTGATTCATAGAAATTTAATGAATTTATGAGTTCATGGATTTAATGAATTCATTGAAATTAATGAAATTTATTGAAAATTCATTGAAAGCTACTATGGAATAGTCTCAGTGGTGAAATTAAAACTGCACAGAGTTTAGTCATATTGGAACAAAAATCAAATCCTGGAATGGCCATTATTGCACATGCAACATCTGCAAATGCTGGCTATTGATTTAAATGTTTTACCCTATTGTGTCCTACTTTATTTTATGTAAATTACATTGCTTATTTACTAAAATATTGCTTAATATGAAGGTGTAATTAGATATGATATAACATGATACGATATGATATGATATATGATACGACATATGATATGACATATGATATGATATATGATACGACATATGATATGACATATGATTTGATATATGATACGACATATGATATGACATATGATATGGCATATGATATGACATATGATATGACATATGATATGACATATGATATGACATATGATATGACATGATATGATATGATATATGATACGACATATGATATGACATATGATATGATATATGATACGACATATGATATGACATATGATATGACATGATATGATATGATATGATATATGATATGACATGATATGATATGATATATGATGTGACATGATATATGATATGATATGATATGACATGATATAATATGATATATATGATATGATATGATATGATATGATATGATATGATATGATATGATATGATATGATATGATATGATATATGATATGATATGACATGATATGATATGATATATGATATGATATGACATGATATGATATATGATATGATATAACATGATATGATATGATATGATATATGATATGATATGACATGATATGATATAATATGACATGATGTATGATATGATATGATATGATATGATATGATATGATATGATATGATATGATATGATATGATATGATATGATATGATATGATATGATATGATATGATATGATATGATATGACATGATATGATATGATATGATATATGACATGATATGATATATGACATGATATGATATATGATATATGATATATGATATATGATATATGATATATGATATATGATATGATATGACATGATATGATATGATATGATATGATATATGACATGATATGATATATGACATGATATGATATATGATATATGATATATGATATATGATATATGATATATGATATATGATATGATATGACATGATATGATATGATATATGATATATGATATGATATAACATGATATGATATGATATGATATATGATATGATATGATATGACATGATATGATATGACATGATATGATATGAGGTGATAAGTATGTTCAGTAAATACTGAATGCTTCTTTAAGAAAATATGCTGTACTTAGGGAGATAGAGCAATGTAAGAAAATGGGGCTGCCCAATATCACAGCTGAGGTTTGACTGTTAGGAACCAGTCATTTTTAGAGCAGCCGTGGCCTAGCAGTGATGCAATCGACTCAAACCAACGTGGTGCTGGGTTCGAGGCCTACCGCAGACCATTGGTGACGTCAGGAAGGGCATCTGGTCCTAAAATGCTCGTGCCAGAAGTAAAGTCCTCTCATGGGCAACCTCCAAGCCCCGAGGAAATGGGGGAAACGGAGGTAAAATCGAGAGAGACCAGTCAGTTTTACTTCCTGGTACCAGGGGAGAAGAATTTGAAAACGGTCAGCTATGAAGCCCATTCCCCCCATTCACCCAATCAAACTAACCCCTATAGTACAAAATTTTCATTGCAGTAGTTTCAAAATCCCTCAAATTCACTAATAAAAACTGCATACCTCCATCGAAATTCCTTAAAGTTCTTTGTCACAATCTCCAGAAAAAAAACTAGCACATATGACAACTGTCACCCAACTTAAAAAGAGAGACAAAGGTGTCTCTATACCGTAAATCCTCGAAAAAGCCCCCGTGGTTTAATTACAAAAATGAATTTTTGGTGGGGGCTTCTTTGAGGGGGGCTATTTCAAAACTTGGCGCTTTCCTCATTGGCAAGCATCAATTACATTAAAAAGGGCTATTTCGCAAATAAAACGTAGTAGTCAATAACGATTTCTTCATCGTTATCACTGTCGTAATCAATAATCAGTCAAATGAAGTAAAGCTGTGTAGCTATTTTTTGTGGAGGTTTTTTGAAAAAAGATTTTATTCTGCAATCATGGTTCCTTCGAATAAGGACCCAAGGCCGCCGAGAGGGGGCAGGGGGAAAATTGCCCCAGGGCCAAAAGGTCCAAGGGGCCTCATAACAGCAAATGCTTCAAGGTCTGGGGGCCTCATAAAGTTAACCAGCAGTAATTTACCAAAGTTAACTTTGAGGCCCTGAAAATTTTCTGCTCGCTTGGCTTGCAGGGGTCTCGTCTTTCTCTCTTGCACCAGGGCTTCTGACTTCTCTCGACGGCCCTGCAAGGACCCATGGGGGTTTATTTGAGTGATACCTATTTGCAAAATTATTTCTAGGTGGGGGCTTATTCGGAGGTGGGCGCTTATTCGATGATTTCTCGAATACGTTTTCCTATAAGGAACCATTTTATAAGAAACTCACTGTATATGCAGAATCCCAACAAATAAATGCATGAGAATTTGTACTACCAATTACAAAATCTCTAAAGAGCCTTTCAATGTCTAGTAAATCGATCACCACAAGCAGTGCAGAACTAGAAACTGATTCCATTTACGGTTACTTAGGCTACATCCACACTAATGCATTTTTAAAAACCTCCCCATTCAAAACGCTCAGTTTTCGTAACGTTGATGTCATCCACACTAAAAAACAGAATGAAATTTCTGCGTTTTTCATCGTTTTCAACCTGTTGCGAACAGGTTGAGGCTTTGTGTCACTTGGAATCGAACGATACACTGCGGCATCGATTTCGAAAGCTTTCGCTTTCTCTGCCCACACTAATGCGTTTTCAAAACTCACCACTTCGCAACCCATTTGCTAATGTTTCATTTCAGATAAATGCGTTTTCGAATGGGTCCGAATTCCATTGGCATCCGCCATCTTTAACGTTCAAAGGAAATCAAGACTTGTTCGAGGTATTCAAGTTAGTAGGCAGTCGAGGTACGATAATAAACCAAAGTAAGGGCAAATTAAAAGCTGTTCGAGTTTGTAAATGTTTCAGTTACCGAAGGTGAGTGCCCCTTAGGTCTTGGGGAACAGCTTTTGCTGAAGACGCGCCCTTTCAAGGGAAAAACGGCTGATGAAATCATTGATACCATTGGTACAACTAATTGTATACACGCTTTCTTTTTATAAGAAAAAAGTTTATACGAATATGGGGCTTAAATGGTCAAAATCTTAAGAAATTAAGAGAATCACGAAGCTCAATTTCCAAAATTTAATGTTTTTATTGGCCAAAAATCGACATTTCCTCATTACTGCATTCAATATGTTAAAGATGGAAGTCAAATTCAAGTATACAAAAGTCATAACGAAAAGCGTAAACCATTTTAGCCAGTTTACTTCAGTAAGAATTTAGGAAAATCTCAGGCTCAAGTTCGGAAAAAGTGACGAAAATTGAGGCTCAGGCACAGATGGTTTTCCTAAAAAAACATGTATTTTAATAGGCCTTTTAGCTATTCTAAAAAAAGAATATTAATAGAACGACCTCCCCTACGAAAATATTGCTCGATATGGTTAAATGATAGAGGCAAAAGATGCCAGTGCAGTGAGATCATCTAAGTAAGGACGTAAACGCTTTTTTATAAGAAATCTAGCTCAAGGTAAAATACGAAACGTTTCTTAATTTTTGCCCACATATTAGTTCTTAAAGTTTCTTAAAAGTTTCTTAATTTAGCGAACTAAATTGGAGTGAAAGCGTACCCTGAATGTCAATGTAGCAAACTACTTGTGCCATAACAAACAAAATGCTTCAGTGTGAGTTAAACTCTAAAGCAATGTAATATTTACATTGTTTTGGTAAAGCTTTACGTTGAACCAGGTAACGATTTCAATGCACTATTTGTCAAAGTTTCTTAGCTCTTTTCTTGTAGTTCTAAATGTTTCTTAAAAGTTGGTTCTTATAAAATCGTGCACATTATAAAAAAGGCAGACTGACTAAGTCCTTATAAACGCGGTAACGATCATATTGCAACGGCGTTGTTCTATATCGTTGGGACTTCCAAATACACGTTTTATTTTATAAGAAAATCATTATTTTGCCTCAGCCTCAATTTTCATAATAACTTTTCCCGAAATTGAACCTGAGATTTTCCTAAATTTTTCTTAACTTCTACTGAAATAAACTGGCTAGAGTGGTTTACACTTTCGTTAATAATATTGTATACTTGAATTTGAATTCCATCTTTAACATTTTGAATGCAATAACGACGAAATACCGATTTTTGGCCTATAAAAACACTTAATTTTGGAAATTGAGCCTCGTCATTTTCTTACGATTTTCTTAAGATTTTGACGATTTGAGCCTCATTTTCTTATAAACTTTTATCTTATAAAAAAAAACGTGTAGATGGCAAAGAAATATCGACAATGGATATGCAGACTCCTTGAATCAATATCAACTTTTGGATGACATGGTATTTACGTTGGTGATAAACTAATTCCAATCACATAATTTCATTAATCAATTTCCTCATCTCTTAAAAATGTTTGAGTTGCCCAGTTATCAAAAGCTGGGAGATTGTATACACTGAAATAGTAAAATATTCGCTTTGCTCTCATTTTCAGAAAATGAGATGCTTTTAATAAGCTAATGATGCAAAATTTCTATACTTTCTCAGTCACGGCACGAATCAAAACACAAGGCCTTGAAACCCATACTTTCTGACTGAGGATTTGATGTTTAATGTAATATGAGCCTGTCCATGCCTGTCCGTATTTGCCTAAAAGGTCGATTTACATTTGAATTTTCGTGCGCGCAAGGTGTACTGTCCATAACATACATAGTCAAATGGTTCTGCACACGTTTTTAGTGCTCGCGAAATCAAAACCAGTTACAAAATAAGAGAGCAACAAGAACAATAAACATTGAATCGAAAGTGCAAAAGTTAATCCAAAAGGAGTATGCCTTAATCTTGATGAAGCTTGAGCCTTGCATTGTTCTTAAATCGTTCTTAAACTTTGCGATTCTGTGCCTCAATATTCTTATAAAGCATAATCTTATAAAAAAGCGTATCAAGCTTTGTCCACACTACAAAAAAGTTACCCAGGTTGAACCCGAGTTCAACCTGGGTAAATTTTTGTAGTGTGGGCAAGGCTGGGTAACTTTTTTGTAGTGTGGGCAAGGTTTTACGTTCAACTCTATATTTTTCTTAAAAACATGGATACACAATGTCGACAACTATTTTCAATCAATCTTTTTTCTTAATAAATTATTAAAAGTGTATATATGCATATGTAATATATTTGCTGCTGAAGGGCTATGTTCTACGTGTATAAATAATTAATAATCATAATAATAATAATTAGTAAGGATAATCGATTACATACATACATACATACATACATACATACATACATACATACATACAAGCACATAAATCTTGGCACACATTATCCCTGTGTGCAGTTGAAATTAAGGAGATATGAAGTAACTAATAGTACTACAGTGTGGTCAAAAAAATTAAAGAAAATGAAAAAACCATGTTAAGTAAAGCAAGTTACAACCACAAATACTGAAGATTAACCGAAGGCCCATCATCAGAATATAAACAGGTAGCATCACTCAAACGTAAATACACGTATTTTTATAAGAAACTAAGGCCCGGTGTTGGTAGGCAGTTTCTTAAATTTCTGGTCATTTTGCTACCGAAAGTTTTGTACATGCTTTTTAAATTTTTTACATAATGAATTTTTTAAACTTGCTTCTAAGGCGAAGTAAATAGTTCATTCACATTAAGAGCACGATAAAAAGGGATATTGTCACGACAAAAGGAGACAATGTGTATCTCGATGAAAAAGGAGAACTTTAACGATAAAAAAGCTGCACTTTCGCGATAAGGAGGGCACTGTTTTCATTCAAATTTGAGGTTAACAGGATAACAGGATGTCCATTCCTGTCTTTTCAACTTTAATCGATTTTCAATTCTGAAATCCTGTACACATGATAGTGTGTCAAAGTCAAGACGGTTTCGAGTGTCAACTCGGAAAATTAAAACTGCAAATTACAACAATTTCTTAGCTCTTTTCAATTTGGGTAGGGTTGTTTCTTAACTTTCGAGAAATTGAGCCTACCGTTTCTTATAAGCTGTTTCTTATTTAAAAAAAACCGCGTGTAGACTGAGAAAACAGAATTTTCTCCATTCTCGGTGTTCAATTAGGGGTTATTGCTGCATTTCTACCTCGCTCTGTACAGCGTTGGTTGTTTGAGAAAAATCGAGAGGGGCAGAGGCGCTGAATTTTCCCATTATTTAAGAAGTACACTCTTTTTTATGCAAGAACAGAGTTTATACGAATACTGAGGCTCAAAATCGTTGAAATTCCAGAATGCGAAATGTGAGACTCAAGCTTCATGAAGACACAAGAATTTTTGCATCCTAGAATTTTTGTAAAAGTTAACGACAAATTGAGGCTCGGGCTAAAGTGGCTTTCCAATTAAAAAACCTTTATCTACCCTTTGGTCCACTACTTTTGCCGAGAATTTGCTGTCTCGATGACACCCAGGGGGCATTTTGCCCCTGGGCCCCCTAATAACAGATGCTGACTGTATCTTTTCTAGCTATACAAAACAAGATACGTCAGAAATAATACCATGAAAGAGGCGGAAACGGAGTACCTGCTTTAACGATTGCTCTAACCATAGCTCTAACCGCCGTCTAACAAGCAGTAAACTGGTTCCTATGCTCCCCCGTCTTTTCATGAATGCGGAACAATTACAGTTCAGTTTGAACAGTGGGACGATTGCCAGTACATAAAAAGCCTGAGCAAGAGCTGATGTAAACATTTCGTTGAATATGAGGTAGTGCCGTAGGAATGCAGCTGACGGTCGACTGGGCACAGAAAAAAGCGTGAAGTGAGAAGCAAAGTCCGTTGTCAATAACGAGAAAGCGTAGGCTGCGAGGTGAAACACATAGAGTAGAAGACCAAATCAGCCCATGGCACCGCGTCCAGAATCAGAGCCGAAGCCAGAGAAGTCGTCTCCTGAGCCCAGCCCAGAAATGGAGCATCCAGCTGGGGAACCAGGGCCTGAATGGGGACATGCAAAAAAACTCGAAGGTTGGCTTACAGTATGGGATAGTCACTGGATTGGAATAGCTGTGCTCTACGGACTACTAACTCTGTTTGCACTTTATTGTCTTCGACGGTTCTACAGACGGAAGCAGAATCGTAAAGCTATAGCGAAATTCTCACTAACAGTTACGGCTGTGATCGCATTGTTTACATTATCACGATTTTTGTACTTGATAATAAATCCGTACGAATCGCCATTATTTTGCATATTTGGTGAAAAAAATTGCCCATTGTTTATCAATCGATTTTTGTTCAGTCTTGGAATGCCAAGTCTGGTTTCAGCCTATTTTTTGCTGTTCCTGGCACTGCGTGACGTAGCCCAAATGAAGGTGACTGGTAAATTTAGCAGATTGCAAAGCTGGTACTTTCTTGGCCTATTCGTTTTCACTAATTACGCATTTTCCTGCACAGCAGACCTGGTAGTGGCGTATGTGACATCTGCAAAACTCTTCCTTGCCCTCTGCCAGGGCTATTTCATTCTCCTGAGTGCCTGTCTTGTGTGCGCATTTTTCCATGCAGGGATGAGAATATACATCACAAACAGAAACACGCAATCGCAGATTGCGAAAATGAGCATGAAACGCCGAAACGAAGTAGGAACCTCAAAAGGCCGACGATCAGTGAGGAAGGTTGTCAGACTGGCGATAGTGACAGCCATTCTTGGTGCCCTTGTGCTCATTTTGGAGATCTTTGCTTTGGCATACGTTTATGTGAAAACTTTTACAAAAGGACAAATAGATCCGTGGCCATGGCTAGTATATATTTACGCGTATCGACTTGTTGAAGCTGTTCTTGCAGGATCTATTCTGTATAACATTTCGTTTCTACCAAATAAGGGAAGTTTTGGCAAGGCAACAAAGAAATCGTCCTACCTCACTCTCAAGGGAAGTTATAGGACAGAGGCAGGTAGCAACACGAAAGGCGAAACGAGCAACAACACACTTAGTGGTGGTGAGTCTCACCAGACAAAAGCCAATGAAAACGCAGTGCAAAAGCCTCAAAATGATTCCAAGGAGTGAACCCATTGACATTGGAAGCGGGGTGTCGCTTGACCCCTCAAAACATGTACCCCCACACTTAAACAGCGATTCCTACAGCCTTTATAAGTATGCAGGCGTAACAATGGTTGCCCACCAAGGAATGCCCCAAAAATGATTAAAATGTCCAATTATTTAAGGATGAACAAAATGGAATCAATACGTAAAGAAATGTATTGAAATGCTGAGAGATCTTCGAACATAGAAATACACTACCTACGCTGGGAAACTAGGCATGACTCAGAGGACAGTCGTATGGCAACTGCAGTTCAGTTATGTTTATGCCTTCGTTGTAAGTCTGATTAGATTGCAATTCGACCAGTGTTGCTTTTAATTGAGAACGATGACCTTCGTTTTCCTAATTAATGGTTTAAATTATTCATTCAGAAATAGATGAAGAGGTTTAAAACAGTAATCCCCGTTGTCAGTGATGTGCCGAGACACCATCTGTTGGGGGGGGTGGGGGCGTTTTGACCAATTGACCAACTATTGTTACTTAAAAACAAAGGTCATAGAAAATACTGTTGCCACCTCTCTTTCAGCATGGGTGTCTTTTGACCAACTTTCTCGGAAATTTGATAATATTTGAAAATTCCCCACGCCCCCCAGTCGGCACATCCCTGCCTGTTGTACTCTTGAGTGCCTAATACACGGTTTTTAATAAGGAGCCGTTTTATAAGAAACTAATTTATAAGAAACCTACATGTAGACGGCCAAAATTTTCAAGGAACTTATACTACTATCGGGTAGGAATCTATGGAATTTTTCTATTTTGCAAATAAGTAAGAATTAGGAAACCGGTTTCATTTATTTACAGTAAAAACTTGCATAGATACATTTATAAAACTTCTTTCCTATCTCAGTTGTGCTTCTATTCTTGACTTCTATCCAAAATTAAAGTTGAAATTCAGAATTTTGATGTTTCGTTGTGTCTTTACCACTATTTTGGTTGTTTATACGTGAAGTGAAATTTTAGGAACTATTAGAACTTTTATTACTAGAATATGACAAAAAGAGGTCCAAAAATAAGGAACTTTTAGAACTAGACGTAAAGCTAGGTTCCTTATAAAACACGCGTGTAGACGTCCCCGCCCGCTAATTAAGTTAAAAAATTTTCCAACTAGGGCATTTTTATTCCAACCCCCACCTATTAATATTTCAAATAAGACATCACGCGACACAATTTTCAGATTCTTTGGCCTGCGAGTAAAAACTATCATACGACAATCACGCTGATCGCATGTGCTGCTCACTATTGTCTCATTCTGTGAACTTAACAATGTGACACAAATTTGTGGCAAGAAACCATGTCCACAGTGCATATTCTGTAATATTTTTATTCATTTTCCAACCCCTCCCCGTTTATGTCAAGCCCCCGCTTTTTGGAATTTTCCCAACCCTTCTGGTTATTCCAACCTCCCATCTATTAGGCACTCAAAAGTAATAATGAATTGGGTAAAATACTGAAATATTTTATGAACATGTTATAATTCGCTTAAGTTCTGCAATGTCTGTGGGATTAATTCTTCAGCTAGGAAATATTAAAGACAATTAAATTTGGCACATAGAAGAAGCACAGTTCTTAATCACCATGGTAACTGTGTCATCGCAGAGCCTGCAGATTTTATAATGCACGCAAAATTCTACTAAAAATGTGCGCTAAATGGTGCATTTCATCATGTTATTTGTAGTTTGCGCCAGAGAAGAGTCATATTTACACCTCGGGCCACCAGGGTACAGGGTGAGCTACCGAAGCATTCCTTAAAGTGTTTTAATACGGCTCCCTCTGCAAGCCAGATTTTCAATACAACGCAAGATGTACAGTTGAATTGAATATACAGTCCTAGGACTTGTTGAGTTTCAACGGCCTTTTATTGCTGCAAGCAAACTTACGTCATACCCCCACATGCTCCACTTGCTTCCCATATCTATGTGCAAGAGCTATATAAATTATGGCCAAATTGACCTCTATGACCAACTAGAGTCTACTCCGCACTACCGCAAAATCTCGAATTAGCCCCATCCAGTGGGAATAGTCATGTTTTGGATTTTGCATGGGGGCTTACGTAAAATATCTTGGTATAGGGTGGGGGCTAACTCGATGGGTAGGTTGAATCGAGGGGGGTGCCAATTGATGGATATACAGTAGTACTTCATATAGCTAAAGATGATATTGCGCAGAAATCTTATATCCACACAACAAAATTTATGTATTACGAATATAATTATTTAATTGTGAATAACATACTGTGTATATCCTAAATTTCTTATCAACATAACAAAAATCATGCTAGTCCAGTGCTTCTCAGTTATTTTTTACAAACTCAAAGTGATCTTATTTTTTACAAAGTCCTCTATCGTAAGAGAAACTATATGACATCCCCCACTCGCTATAAATAAGATCACTATACACAAATACTGCATAAGCTACTGAACTAAAGTTCAATGGTATAAGCATACTAACATTCCATCGCGTCACCCCAAGGGGGCGCACCCACTACAAGTTTTTGTTATAAGAAAATGAGGCTCAAATGGTCAAAATCGTAAGAAAATCACGAGGCTCAAGTTGCAAAATTTAGTGTTATTATTGGTCAAAAATCGATATTTCGCCGTTATTGCATTCAAAATGTTAAAGATGGAATTCAAATTCAAGTATACAATATTAATAACGAAATTGTAACCCATTTTGGCCAGTTTATATTAGTAAACGTTAAGAAAAAGTTAAGAAAATTTCAGGCTCAATTTCGGGACAAGATAAGAAAACTGAGGCTCAGGAAAAATTATGGTTTTTTATAAAAAAAACGTGTATTTGAGAGACGCTGTACTAGTCAAATAAATCGAATATCAGTGTACTATTTCCACAACTGGTTTCCAATAGAATTATTGAAATGACTGTAAAACAAGAGTCGTCTTTTTGTATTCAAATGCTAATTTGCAACTTAATTATATGCCGTATGTTCTACTGACTGATATTACTGACGAAAAAACAGCCGTTACCGATACAATATAAAAATAAGGTTGCTAGGAGTTTCGTTCTAGCGAAACAAAATGCGTTGAGTAAACAGGAAGGATACAAGGAATAAATCCAGAAAGAAATAATAGTGTCGTGTTACACATTGTTGCATTTGCAGGGGGAAAAGCTCAAAACAATGTTTAAAGCACTATTTTCTCACAATAAAATGAACGAGCTCTTTTGGCAATTTTGTGCTATCAATAACCATTGACAGCTGTGGCAAGCTTACTACAAAAATCATACAGCAAAAGCCCGCATAAAATAGCCTATGTTCATAACAACCTTGAGGATGAAATTTCATGGCCTGAACCCCCTAAATAAGAACCACAAAGAGGTTGAAATGGTGATGGTTCTTATAAAGCGGATTTCATTCTGTTTGGTTTAAAAATTCATGAGTTGAAATTTTTGCAGGCTGTTTGTGCTTTTCAAGTTGCACAGCATATCACAATAAATTATTGCACCATAAAATAGGCATGTGTTGAAAGTTTTAGGTGAATGGCGTCAGCATTGGACGAAATATGGCCATTTGATGAAAGAAGCCTTGCCACACAAGCCACTAGTTTCGACCTGGTTCATGACTTTCAGAACCGGGCTCAAAATACAGTTGTTTGATAGGAAAAAGTCAGCATTCAATTCACTGTATCTTGGTCATTAATTGTCAGATCAAGCTGAAATTTGTCAAATATGGCTGTTGTAAAGTGTCACATACCCAGTATGCTCCTCCGTAGTGTATTTAATTAGGTTATTCATTTTATGTTTGTTTGTTTTGTATAGGATTTGTATGGTATTGTGCTGTAGCTTGTGCGTCAATGTTTGCATCATCTCTGATGTATTATGATTGCGCACTCCTCTTCTTTTGTTTAGATTGTAGGTGCGGGAGTTTCCCAGTATTGTTAGGCCGTATCGATACCCTGGTTATCATTAGTTTATTCATGTATGATTTATCGTAGTTAATGTTGTGTTAGTCTTACATCATCAGTCTTATTATTTATACAAGCCCATCCCTTCCTTTCCTAGGTTTCCAAACTCCATCTTTTACGTATTTTGTAGAGTTAAATAATCTTAGTCACTATTTTACGTCTGTTTTCGTATAGTATATATATAGCTTAAGTGAGAGTAGAGGGGGGAGGACAGTTGGAGGATAGTTGAGTTGGGAGAGAGTCAAGGAGACGTAGAAAGCAAGCAAATGTGAGCACAGGCGTCATGGAGGCTGAGGGTAGGACGTGACTCTTCCTTAGTTGTCATCTAGCTATTCTTTTAAATGTCCACAAGACTTGAGCAAAGAGTGTTCTCTCTTGTTGCGATTCTTGGGTTTGTGACAAAAGTGCTTTTTCAGAATCCAGAGGCAAGACTAAAATATTCTAAAAATAACATTTTTTGACGTCACACTTCGGTACTCTATTCTGACGTAAAGTGTTCTCAAGAATCGTTAGGAACTCTTGTACTGAAAATAGTGTAAATGCATGCAAGGCATGTGGTGTATATAAGAACCTTGTTAAGAACCGTACAGGCTGGAATTAATAATTTGCGGGGTGAGTGGCCAAGCGGCCCAGCCAGTTCCATTAGCTTAACTGAAGTTAAGCATGGCTGTATACGGTCAGAAACTGGATGGGCGAACTCCAGATGAACAACCCAAACAGCTCACTCCACCGTCCTTCGGAAGGGACGTTGAACTAGGGGTCGCATGCCTGCATGCGGCATGCATAGTAGGCCTAAATTAGCTGAAAAAGCTAGGTATAACAGCTTACTTAAAATAAAGTAAACAACAACAACCAATCCAGTAATCAAGAACCTATCCAGGCTGCTCAGCAAGTACCTAAGTTCTTTTATGTGGCTTCCTACTGTATGTTGAAGGACACAAATCACGGAGGTAAGACACGCATAAAAGATTGTCAAGCAGTCCTTTTGTTAAAGAGATTCTGAATTTGTCGAGTATTTTGGAAGCAGCAGAACATTTGTCGCGTACAGTGATGTGCCGAGACACCTTCTATTGGGGGACGTTTTGACCAATTGACCAACTATTGTTAATTAAAAAGAAAGGTCACAGAAAATGCTGTTGCCAACTCTCTTGCAGTATGGCTGCCATTTGACCAACTTTCTTGCAAATTTGGCAATATTGGGGGGCGCGATACCCTCACGCCCCCCAGTCGGCACATCGCTGGTCGCGTATATGCATTTTTCATTACAAGAGCTTCAACTTTATTCAAAAGGTTTTAACAACCCGTTTGAATAAAATTGAAGCTCTGGTTAAAAAATGGTTTTCTTTTAAAAGCAGATATTTACCTACCTTTTGGGCCACTACTTTTGCCGAGAATTTGCTGACTTGGTGGCTCTTGTGAGATTCTTCGTTATCTTGATGTGGCTGTCATCTTGAATCTCTGAAAGATGGTAAATGCGGAGGCGCGCATTGCCGTTGGCTCTTGATCGAACAGGAAGACTTGCTCGCTCGGGAAGGCAAGACGTGTTTGTAGGCCTGAGGAAACGCTTGCGCTGGCAAGGCGTGTTTCTAGGCCTGAGGTTTGTTGCAATACGTGCTTGTAGGCCTGAGGTTTGTCGTTCGTTTGATCAGGGGCAGCAGCGTGTGCGTTGGATGGTACATTTGCTTATTTGTACGGTACTTGTGTACGCTGAACTAGTGTGCTACTGTGTACGTTAACTAGTTGTTAGTAGTAATAATTCTGGATTATTACTACTGCTAAGGACTGTCTGTTACAGTTCGTATGGTGGCGTTAGGAGGTGACAGGGGGAGGCTTGGAGGTCACCGTTAAGATTTGATCACAGTGGCACTTAGCCCCTTTGCTCCATAATAGCTATTTCTGCTTTCTAGGGCAAAAAGTCGGACCATGGTAATACTTGGCGATCATTTATGATAAATGATCGCCTGGTATATAAACCAAAAGCAAAAGAAGACAAAGTTGGATTACCAGAAAGTTGGTTCAGTGCAAGGACGCCTGCTGACAGGGACTTCACTTCAAGATGTTTTTTGGGGGTGCCAGAGATTTGCCTTGCGAAAATTTTCTCTGTGACCTTTTTATTTTAGTAACAGTAGTTGATCAAATGGTCCTGGATCCAGCAAGTTGCCCTGCAAAGTACATTACGTTGCCGGTTTTGCCCTGTAAAAAGGCAATTTCTTAAGGCTAGGGGTTGACTCACCCTCATAATCCCCTTAAATTTCGTCCCTACCAGCAGAACGGGGCAGTGAGAGTGATTACCCTTGTGCTCTACACAAAACGGGGCAAGGGGGCGATATGTGCCCTTAGAATGAAGTGATTCAATATGATTTATAAGTGATATGATAACAGATCCATATTTGGTGCCCTGTGGATAAATGTTACCCTTGCCAATTTCTTACACAGGCGTCCCTGGTCCACTCACTCAGTCAATTTTTCACTGTACGCAATTTATGTTTCAAATGTTCAAATGTTTGAGTGTTGCGTTTGTTCTGTGTACAGTATGTTTTGTATATGCTTTGTACAACCACCTTTACTGTACCACGCATATTTCAGATGTTCAAATGCTTGGGTGTTGTGTTTGCTCTGTGTGCTGTATGTTTTGTACGTGTTTTGTGCAACCACCTTTACTTTACCACGTAATAGCAAACTACAAAAATTTAATATACCAAAAACAGACTTAAATTAGATTACTTTTTTAGCTATATATCGATAATAAAGCTATTAAATCAATTTCCTAAATATCATATCATGGCCATACTATCAAATTCTACACATACAAATCACATTGTAACGTAATTTGTACTTTGCTGGCTTAATATGCTAACAAATTGAATTAATACTTTTAAAACATCGATGAAAAATAAGTAAAAAAGGAAATTAATAGTTTTGGAGCTCTGTCTTACACAATAGTTTATTCATCCGTTAACTCTTCCCCCCACCTTTCATTCTTGTATCATGTTCATTATTGTTAATAGTTGAGACCGGTTTGCACGAGTGCTGGTTGGCTGCAGCTTCCCTACAGGTATATTAATTTCTGTTATGAGCAGAAGGGGTTTCGCCATGCGTAGGCCGTTTAAAATTTGAGAATCCATACACAATCGAAACATGATTGACGGCATGCAGGGAAATTGCGGCCGAATTAGAATTGTGTAAACCGGCCAGTAAGTTTTGGTGTAGTAATGAATTCCCATTATTTCCAAGGAACTTTATTCTACTTGAGTGTCAAAAAAAGTCAAAGTCCTTTCTCGCGCCCAATGGCGCATAGGACGGCGCCTATCTCCGTTTGTATGGCCCTGGGCCACGCGTCTGCGAATGCAATGAAGGCTACAGCGGGGGCTGGTCTGCTGGCAGCTCCGAGAGTTTAGCTTTCGAACTCCATTCTCATATATCGAGCGCCAGACGAGAGGGCAGTGAGTACCATTTTTGAGGTCTTTGGTATGGCTCGGCCGGGGATCGAGCCCACGGCCTACCGGTTGTGAGGCAGACGCTCTACCACTGGGCCATCACTCCGGTCTAATTGAGTGTAGCTATTGACAGTTTTTAGATTGAAGTATAGAAAACCCTATATATAGGGGGATGACTATGGCAGATAACTTCGATACACTCCTTTTTTACAAGAAGAAAGTTTATAAGAACATTGAGGCTCAAAATCGCTGAAATTTAGGAATAATTTAAGAATACTGCAAGGCTCAAGTTTCATCAAGATTTAGAATTTTTGTGTACATGAGTATAGTGCTGCATGGAGATTAACTTTTCACTATTGATAAAATATTTGTTCTGTTCCACTTTCATTTTGCTTTATGATGAAGTAAAACATCAATAAAGATTTATAAGAATAAAATACTATTTATACTATTATACTTTCTTTATAAGAATAAACTTTATACGAATATTCAGGCTCATAATCGCTAAAATTTAGGAATAATTTAAGAATAATGCGAGGCTCAAGCTTCATCAAGACAGAAGGATTTTTTGTATCACAGTTATAACACTGCATTCAGATGTACTTTTGCATTATCGATACAAAATATAAACTCTTGCTTAGTTTTATGATGTAATAAAACATCAACAAAAATTGGAATATATTCATTATATTTTTTGGCGAAATTAGGCCTATGGTATTTAAGAATATTTCTAGGCTCAAAATCAGAAAAATTTAAGAATATAAGGCTCGGCAATACGTTTGGTATTCTTATAAAAAAAGTGTATAATGAACGTAAGACCACAATAGTTGATTGCTCTCTCAATACAGATCAGGCCCGTAGCTATGGGGTGGCATGGGGTGGCAAATGCCACCCCTGGGAAACAGTATGCCATCATTTTGCCACCCCTAGGAATTTTTTTCGGAATTGTTTATTGTTACTTAATCTTTGTAGATAAAGAGATATCTCCAGAAATTTGGCTGAGCTCAACCTTGGCCTTGGTGATATACTAACAAGCTCAATATGTTCCCGCATACACATTGCCCATTTGATTGTGATAGGATAAAGCACGAGATAAGATCTCATATTTTGTAGCATGTGATTCCTCCAGGACTATTTTGCCACCTCTGAAACACAGACCTGGCTACGGGCATGATTCAGATATGAATAAATGAACAATGAAAGCATTAAATTTTAAAATTCTGTTCACAGGTGCTTTTTGCAAGTGAATGAATTAGATCACATGTGTTGTAACTCAAAATGTACTTTGTTAGTTTCATACCTTAATTAACTACAGTGAAGTCATATTTATTAACACACATAAACACTTACAGTAGTTCATCCTCAAAATTGTCGTTGCCCCTCGGCAACCTCCTCAGTGAAAATTCATGGAGCAATTACACAATTAAAACATACAAATTTCATTCATTAGCCATGTCAGATTTGGAAGCTCCCTGTCAGTGGTGATTTCTAACAATTTTAACAAGGGAGGCTCTACGCACAACCACGCCCATATTTTAGGTGTGGCCCAGCTACAACCACGCCCATGTTTTCAAAGATGGAAACATGATAATTTAGCTTAATACTGATATAGTATAGTCAACAATAAGAAATGTCTCAAGAGCCATATAGCAGCGCACAATTGATCATAGCACTTTGGAAGCAAGGCCAATAAACTCTGAAAAGCCAAGCCAATGCAAGAGTTTTAGGGGGGCTGAGCCCCCAAAATTAGCAGAAATTTTAACAAGGGGCTCCGCCCCCCTGAGCCCCCTAGAAATCACCTCTGGTCCCTGTAGCATCATAGTTTGTAACTTGCTATGACTTCACACTGAGGAGGTTGCCGAAGGGCAACGAAAATTTTGAGGATTAACTGGTGTAGGTGTTTATGTGTGTTAATAAATATGGTTTTACTGTAGTTAATTAAGGTATAAAACTACCAAAATACAATCATTATGTTTTTCATCATACAATCATACAGCAACAACAACACCTATCATAATCTTCATAATATTGCCACTGATCTATGGCTGCCTCAAAAGAGATCTTCTAATGGCCAGAAATTCTTTTCTTATGGGGGTGCTAACACATGGAGCAGCTTAACTACCAAATGCAAGCAAGCGATAGCAACACGCGATTTTAAATCATACTGGTAAATCATACTTATAAACTTTTCTTTCCGTCCCTTTTCTCTAATAATTTTGTATATTTTATTATGGTTTTTTAATTATAGACGTTTATAGTTAATAATATTCTATTCCTTGGTATTAATTTAATATGTTTTTGTATGTACATAAGTGGAGGGCCCCTCGAAAATCACCAATGCTGAAGGATATGAAATGAAATGAAAACGAAAATGAAATATCAAATGAAATCAAAATAAAATGAAAAAAAATGAAAAAAAGGATACATACCCAAGGATATTCCCATTTGTCAGGCATCGAAATGACGTCACGATTGAACAAGTGCTTCCAATCGAGGTTGCGGTTTCTCGATGAGGGCGGTTTTGGTTGATCTGGATCGCCCTCCAGCCAGTCCTTTACAACATAATGGTAGAACTGCTTGCTCCAAAGAAGGCCAGCATAGGCTTGTCGTGATGCCAACAGCTCGTCCTTTGTCGCTTTCTCTAAAAGATACGAAAGAAAACACGGTGAAAGGTGCGCAGATTTAAACGATGAGTCGCACAATGCATAATGCTACCCAATAAAACTCCAATACTGCTAAATTATATCAAGGATATTGTAGGAATGTCGATGGCTGGACTGCTTCATGATGCATAGAACAGGGAACAGGGATAATTGGAGGAATACCATTGTGGTTGCCACGGTGGGTCAACCATACCCTTCCGTTGTTGATGATAATGACGGTTAAATAACATAGACTGCATACCTTGTAATACGATCACATGACACTGGTTTTACAACTTATACGCACTTTCTCATATAAGGAACCTAGCTCAAGACCTTGTTCTAAAAGTTCCTTGTTTTTGGACCTCTTTTCATCAAATTCTAATATTTAAAAGCTCCTTAATAGTTTTTTAATTTGCACTGCGCATATAGTGCCACAAAAGTCATACCGACACAAAGAAACATAAAAATTCGGAATTTTGGCTAAAACTCAAGAGTAAAGGTGCAAATGAGGTATGAAAGAAGCTTTGTAAATTTATCTACGAGATTTTTGGTTGCAAATCAATGGAACCGGCATTCAATTTCTTGATTATTTGCAGTTATAAATATGCTTCAAATTGCAAAGTTCCTTAAGTCTTTTTCTGTTAGTAGTTTAAGTTCCATACATATTTCAGCTGTCTACATGTAGATTCCTTATAAAAAAGGACGTTTTACCAGGGAAACAGTAGTGGGGTCGTTCAAGAAAGTTGGCTATGATGTAAGGGCTTTAGCGTCTATTGAAAAGTTTTGATCAAATTTCCATCAATGATTCATCTTTTCTGTTGGTCATAACTGGCAATAGCTGGTCACATTTTTCTGAATGCCTCCCTCCCTAGCCGAGATTGCCTAGGCACATCACTGCTTGAAAATATGGTGAAATGAATTAGGCCATGCATCCAGACTGCATTCGAAACGCTGTTTGTCCAGATCTGTTGCGAGTACGAACCGCTAAGGAAACTCGCCAATCGTAGTTTGGCGAGTTTTGGCGAGTTTTATCAGCATTTACGCCGAGTTGGCCAAGCGGTAAAGCTCTTGGGTTCAAGGCCCATCGCAGGCCATTGGTGATGTCAGGAAGGGCATCTGGTCTTAAATGCTCACGCCAGAACTAAAGTCCTCTCAGAGGCACCCTCCATGCCCCAAGGTAAAATCGAGTAAAATCAGCATTTACGCCGAGTCTGCCCACATTTTACCGGCCCAAATGCCGAGCCCTTTTGTTCTAGAAAGATTTTGGCTAAGAATCATTCACTTATTACGCAGTCTCTAAGAGGGAAGGAGGGTAACTTGATTTATTACGCTATGGCTTAATTCATATAGAGAGCTATAGTACGGAGCGTCACGACAGGGGGAGGAGGGTCTCACAAACAGTAAATTTAGCATTACGTAACGGGTGAATGACACTGTTGAGAATGTGCATCTGTGTCTCTCAGGGGGCGCAGCACGTGTGCAGTTTGGTAAGCACACGTGCCTCGCTGCCGTGTGATGTGCTCCAGTAAGATTGGCATTCTCTGCGCAAGCCCGTAGTTTAGATATAGATATAGCCGTAGGATAAGTTGGTTTAGTTGATTATTGCGTTCAAGCTATTTAGAGTATATGTTTCAGAGTTGTTCTTCACCAAATAGTTTCAATTACAAATGGAGTATTTTCTCGTGTGAATTCTTTGTCCAGCCCAAGACACAATAGACACCATAGAATCTGTGGAGAGCAAATATCCTAGAATGCATACTGGCTATGTACTTGGTAAAATATGGTCAAATAAAACGAGCCACATACCTGGTAATACGGTCGAATAGAAGAGGTCCGCCTCTTTAATCCTGTCAGTGAAAATACGATCAAATTTTTCAAAAGCTCTGTTTCCGAGTTCTTGCCCATCGATAGTAATCCGGCAATGGATTGAACAGCTCTTTCCGGGCTGCAGTGTGATTTTGTAGTATCCAGCTACTTTTGTACCTCGGTTTTTTGGCTGGATCGCACCAGTTTCGCCATTGATAAGATGACGATGGAAAGCGTCTTTCACGTATTCGGTATACTGCTCAATTCCAAACAAACGCTACAGCATCAAAGGGAAAGTAAACTTTAACGCATAAACTGAGCATAGCTTATAGCTTTTTACTCCAATCAATAGAAGAAATTAAACCACAACACGAAAAAGCGTCAACATTCTTTTCACATACTAAAAGATGTTTTTCGTCCGACACTCATCAGGGTATGAAAACGTCGGATAGTGACCTAAAGGTTAACTGAAATATATATCCAGCGATTGAAAGAGTTTGTTTTCTCATTGGGACTCTTCAAGTAAACAATGGGAATAGGTCGGTCCTAATTGGTCACACTTGGGGCCAATTAGACGCATCCTATAACAATAACCGCATCTGGATATATATGTAGGTTAACCTTTAGGTCACTATCCGACGTTTTCATACTCTGATGAGTTTTGGACGTAAGAAGTTTTAGTATGTGAAAAGAATATTGCCGCTTTTTCGTTCTGTGGTAAAGTTCTGTAGTACCAACAGACTTTTTAGAAGAAACTAAATTGGCCACTGCAAAATGCAAAGATGGAAGGAGTGACGTAGCCAGGGATGATCAAAGGCAAGGGGCGGCTGTTCCCCCTCCCCCAATGGAAAAAAATTGATGTTCGGGAAACGCTCAAATCTGCAATAAAATCGATCATTGGAAGGTAGCTTTTAGATAGGAAGTGCAACTGGTCTTCTCTATCTAGAAAAAGGCGCATATTTATATCCAAATGGGCGTCTTCTTGATATTTAATGGGTGTGATCAAAAAACTTTCAGTGGGAACAGCCCCCTGTCCCATATAACTCTTTCTTTCTCCAAAATCGTGACCCTGGCTAAGCAACTGGATGGAAGGGGAGTTTCAACTTATTCCCGAAAGGTTAACAAGTATAAAACTGTAAACCTGCAAATAACAAACTATCTTCACTAGATGATAGGAAAGCAAAGGCAACCAGAATCAAATAACCACCTGATTCGCATCGGCTACATTCTGCAGTTAGCCCAACCCACGGCTTTGCCTTCAAGCAAGAACATAGGAACCAGGAGCAACAGGGGGCACGCACACCCACCTTTTATAAATCTGCATGGTAAGTACCCTTTTTCAGCCTACATAGTTGCCCTCTTTGGGTTGCGAGGATATGCACCCGAATTTTTGAAAGCTTCCTACATCCTTGCCTGCAAGACAATATACTGAGATTCTTGTTCAAACATTCGTTCACAGCATCATTTTCCATGCTAAAAAGTCTCATTTCTCTATTGGTAATCATATTTGGATCTAACATGATGATTGAAGAATCTCATTGTAAAAAGTGAGAATGACACTAAAATAAATGATCCTAGGAGGATTACGTAAGTAAGAGATCTTGCGTGGACTACCGTAAATCCTCGAAATGGCCCCCTCAATAGAGTCCCTTCTTCAATAAGCCCCACCCTAGAGCAAATATTTGTTAATAAGCCCCTCTAGTCTCCACCCAGGCATATGACTGGAGCTATTTGAGACTCTAATAATGCTTCATAGACTTTCGAAGAAAAAAACAGTCAACCAGTGGCATAATGGTGACACTTGGGGTCCTTAGGAATTCAGTAAAATTGAGCCCCCATCCTATTTTCACATCAAATGATACAAAAAGGGTTATCTCTTGAATATCAATGAGGGGCCCCCTTAGTATCTCAAAAGGTTGGGGGCCCCTAGGACCTTCCCTAGTCCAAATCTAAGTTGATTATGCCACTGCATTCAACGAAAAATCGTACGTCCAATAAAAATATACATTGCTTGCAGCTGAAATATCAAACAATAGTTTATTAGTAAAAAGAACTTAACTGGGACATGACCAACTACAAGAATAATTTATAAGCCCCACCTTGAATGAGCCTTCCCCTCATGAAAACCCCCATACAAACAATCTAAAAAATAAATAAGCTCCCAGAGGACTTAATTCGGGTATTTACGGTTTAAATAAATGATCATGCAATACACGTTTTTCTTTTTTATAAGGAAATCATTATTTTGCCTCAGCCTCAATTTTCTTAACTTTTCCCGAAATTCAGCCTGAAATTTTCTTAAACTTTTTTCAACTTCTACTGAAATAAACTGGCTAGAGTGGGTTACACTTTCGTGAATAATATGTTATACTTGAATTTGAATTCCATCTTTAACATTTTAATGCAATAACGACGAAATACCGATTTTTGGCCTATAAAAAGATTACATTTTGGAAACTGAGCCTGGTGATTTTCTTACGATTTTCTTAAGATTTTGACGATTTGAGCCTCATTTTCTTATAAACTTTTTTCTTATAAAAACACGTGTACAAAACTGAGAGCCATATACTCTATGGGGTGAAGCTCTCAAAGAGGAAAAGTGCCAAAACTTCAAGAAACAAGAGTATATGCAGTGGTGATTTCTAAAACTTTTAACAAGGGGGCTCTATGTACAACCACGCCCATATTTTGGGTGTGGCCCAGCTCGTAGTGGCTCCGCCCCCCTGAGTCCCCCTAGAATTCACCCCTGAGTATATGACCCTTGTTATAAGATGCATGTTAAGGTGAACCAACCTTTGAATTTGTCTCGTTTTCAGTGAACCACAATTCAGGAAACCTCCCTTCCTGGTCAACATCCCAGTAGCAATGAAATTTCTCTAGACTTTGGTGGGTACAAGAAACAGAATTAGCACCAGTCTTGACAATTTTTGGTTTTAGTGTGCACCCCTCGTGCTTGCAGCCCCAAATCCAAGTGTTTCTGAACCACAATGTTGGCAAGACGTGGATAGTCGCCTCCACAGGGCCTCTGTTGGCAACTGTTATCTTGCAA
The DNA here is from genome assembly GCA_900291935.2 of Cassiopea xamachana. Taxonomy (NCBI): domain Eukaryota; kingdom Metazoa; phylum Cnidaria; class Scyphozoa; order Rhizostomeae; family Cassiopeidae; genus Cassiopea; species Cassiopea xamachana. Next base: position 16,612,547 of record OLMO02000262.1, read on the forward strand.
AGAATATCATTAGGACTATTCTTGGCGTATTCTGCAAATACGTCCCAGTACTTGTTTTCATCGAAAATACCTGCAAAAAACATCCGAATTTAGAATCATTTAACTTAGAGAATGGAATTATACTGGAGTGCCAAATAATTTGGAGGAACACCTTGGGAAATTCCTGAAAAGTGATAATTAGAGGGGCTGGAATGAATGTGGGGGGGGGGGTTGGAAAACAAAGACCATGAATATTTCGATGAAATACTTCCACAATTGCCTTCATACGCTAAGAAGAATTTCGAAGAAGATAATAATGAATAGTAATGACTTGATTGAGTAACCTCACTAGAAACTTAAAATCACGCATGACGTCTTCGAAAGTGATAATTCGGTGGCTGGAAAAAGCACGGGGGGGCTGGAAGAATTCAAAACCAAACAACTCAAGGGAGTTCCAACATTCTGAAACGGAATTATGCGAAGAGGCCTTGAAAGAGAGTGTTTTAAAAATATGGATTTGTCACAGAAATATCTTTCTACAGTTAGATATTAGTCCAGTATCTCAAATTGTAAGTTTGTCAAAAATATTTTGAACAGCGTTTGAATACAAAAGCTCAATTCGTGGCGGTCCTGTTCAAATGGTACGAACAGAAAAATTGTTATACTTGTCATAAGCATAGTTTGAGGACGAGATTGGAATTTTCATAACCACACTAAGCACAAGCGCGGGAAAGGACTGGGGAGGGCTGTAACTAGGGGTAATATCTAGGGGGCTCAGGTGAGGGAGCCCACATGTTAAAATTACTGTTCATTTGGGGAGCTCATCCCCCCAAATTCTTGTGTAAATCTGCATTTCAAAGTGTATTGACCTTGCTTCCAATGTATTTTCTATTGCTATGATCAATTTTGCACTGCTACGTACGTGGTTATTGAGACATTTCTAATTGTTGATTATACTATATCAGTATTAAATCAAATTTTCATCTTTGAAAATATAGGCGTGGTAACAGCCGGGCCACACCCCAAAATTCTGGTGTGGTTGCACTTAAAGCCTTCCTTGTTAAAATTTTCAGAAATCACCACTGGCTGAAACCCCCTTAGTTGGACAGAATTCCGTTCTATTCGAGCAGCTTTCCTAAAAGAACAATGGAGAATTTTCTGACTGCCCTCCTGATCTCGTTGGTCATTCGAGCAGAACGTTTATAGCCCCCTTGAATTTGACACTGAGAAAAATTACACTATAAAACAAAAACATTGTGCACTCTTTTTTAAAAGAATACTTAACTTTTCGCAGAGCCTCAATATTCTCAAGTCTTCTCGGTTTTGAGCCTTAGATTATTCCTAAATTATTCTTAAATAGCAAAGGTCTTAAATTATTCTTGATAAGAATAATCCAAATACATTTTCCATTTTTCCTACAGCCCCATATGAAATTTCAGACATAATAAATCTCTTAAAAACTGGCAAGTCAACTGGCCCGAATAGCATACCCATTAAATTATTAAAAGTTCTTTCTCTATACATATCTTCTCCCTTGTCTGATATCATTAATGAGTCTTTTCAGTCAGGTAACTTCTCTATTAAAATGCAGCAAGCGAAAGTTATTCCTCTATTCAAAAAAGGTTGTCCTTTAACTGCTTCAAGTTATAGACCAATATCTCTTTTGTCTGTCTTCAGTAAAATTGCAGAGAAATTGATGTATCAGCGGTTATATGATTTTTTGGAAGAACACAAAATTTTGTATGATCTCCAGTTTGGTTTTCGTGCTAATCATTCTGTAAATCATGCATTAATTAGTTTAACTGAATCTATCACAAACAGTTTGGATTACAAAAAATTTGGATTTGGAATCTTTCTTGACCTTCAGAAAGCCTTTGATACAGTCAATCATAAAATCCTGCTAGACAAACTAGAACACTATGGCATTCGAGGCACAGCTTTGGCGTGGTTTAGCTCATACCTTAGTAACAGAAGTCAGTATGTTTCAGTAAATGGTTGCAAATCCACTAATCTGAAGGTTAAGTGTGGTGTGCCACAGGGATCTGTTCTGGGTCCACTTTTGTTTCTAATTTATATAAATGACCTTCCTAAGTCATCTTCTAAACTTTCTTTCTATCTGTAAGCTGATGATACAAATATTTATTTTGAATCTGATAATCTAGACAATCTACGAAAAGTTGTCAATAAGGAACTTAAACAGGTCAAAAA
>OLMO02000262.1:16630468-16654851 GCA_900291935.2 Cassiopea xamachana
GGTGTGGCTGCCACAGCTATCTCGGACCACACCCAATTCTTCAAAGCTTTGCCCCCCCAGTGAAAAATTCCACGAGCCGCCACTGGGGTCTTCTATGGAACACATTAGACGATAAAATAAAGCAATCACCCCCTTGCCGCTTTCAAGTCCAACATCAGGGGCTTGACAGGGAAAGCCACAGACGTAAAATATGCTGTACAAAATTTATTTTGAAAATTATATTTCTTCATTCGTCATTAGTCGTCTACTAGCGGTTGGTTTTGATTAGCAAAAATGTGCTATTTTTGAATACCAACAGCAAATAAGTGATTTTGATAAATATGATGAGGATGACGATGATGATGATAATCTCACAGCAAGCTAGTTTGTCGTACTACTGCAGGCTGGATGGAAACAACTAAAAGACCTGAAATGGCAAGTAAATTCCATGGTGTCTTTCAAGAAAAGATCTGAAAAGCATAAGAAACCACATGTGGTGAATGATTTACTGAGGAACCACAGGACCTAGAAGCAGTGTAGAGTCCCTAGCATACTATTTCTATGGTCTCTAGTTAACTTGTAGATTATATAATTATGTAAAGTGTGCAGGTGGTATAAGTTGTTCTGCAGCATTCGAGTGAAGGACAATCACATGTTGAAATAATTGCAGAAATTGGCAGTTTAGAAGATCACGTAAGTTTACTTCAAATACAAGTTTTTTTATAAGAAAACCGTCATTTTACCAGAGCCTCGATTCTCCAAACTTTTCCCGAAATTAAGCCTGAGATTTTCTTAAATTCTTCGTAACTTTTACTGAAATAAACTGACTAAAATGGTTTACGCCTTTGTTACTAATATTGTATGCTTGAACTTGAATTCCATCTTTAACATTTTCAGTGCAATAGCGACGAAATATCGATTTTTGACCAATTTTTGAACACTAAATTTTGGAAATTGAGTCTCGTGATTTTCTCAAGATTTTCTGAAGATTTTGACCATTTGAGCCTTATTTCTTAGAAAAATTTTTCTTACAAAAAACGTGTAGTCTTTCCCTTAGCTGCTAACACCTTTTGTAGTATAACAATAATAATAATAATAATACAATTTGTTTATAGTTGGCTTGAAGAATAGCTTAAACTAATAAACGCCAACTCTATGCGAGTTACAATGAAAGCTAAAATGAACAGTATAAAATGGAGAACTATATGCAGATGCAACAAGTACATTCAAATCCCTTCCAACTTTTAATTTTCATTTTGAATTCATTATAGTAACTTAACATCTTACATGTCTGCTGACATTTTAGAAAATAAGATTTAACAAACACAGTAATATGAACCATTTGCTTCGCTCAAAAAATATGAATGCGAATCACCGATGCTAAAACGAAGGGCGACTGGAAACTGAAATGGATTTCAGATTCAAGTCAGATAAAATATTACAGGGTCTTATTCAAATGCAACCTATACGAGGTAGATCTGTCACCAGTCAAAATTTCCAGTTATCATGCTGGAAGCCAGATTGATATTAATATCCTTGAACAATGCCTGAAATCCTAAAAAAAAACTTCTTTTACTTTGTGTGAAAACATAAAATGAAATTCCAGTTCCCATCAGAACGACTCCCACAGCAGTGGCTCTCATATTTATTCGTTATAGTCGATACATTCCATAAGCAAGGTCGATAGGTAGAGAAGCAATATTTTTAGTTTACTTCCTACTTATAGATACTACATTGCAGAAAACGATATCTATAAATGCTTACAAGGAATTCGTAGATAAAATTGCTAACTGAAATGAATGGAGGTGAAGTGAATACAACAAACCTCAATTTGGTGCCGAAGGCATGGAATGGATTTCTTGCAGTTGAAAAAGGGCCTAATTCCAGAGGACTATTTCCATTCACATGCCTAGCAAGCCACTGTACCATACACGAAATATACTGTCTTCTAACTTTTGTGATGCATTGCAAAATCATGAGCGAAGTAGCATAATAGTTAGAGCGCATGCCTCCCATGCGGAAGGTGTACGGTTCGAGCCCGACTCGATGCCCTGACTGAACGCTCGCTCACTGTTCACCCAGCAGCAAATGGGCACCCAGTGGGAACACTGGGGAGATAAAGGCGGCGAGGAAAGGAACTGGCCACCCTACCTCACATGCCGATGACTCAGGATAAGTGTCCTCTATTACAGACACTCCCCTACGTAAGAAAGTATACGGGACTACCTTTACCTTTTTAATGTATCTCTGCAGGGCAACCTGCTGGACTCAGGAAAGTAAAAAAATAAGAAAAGAATAAAAAATATTTCAGCACGTCTTAGTGTCTGTACCACCTCACAATAGAAAAAAACAATCGTTCTCCTGCCACATTTTACTGGCAGGAGCCAGGTTGGTATTGCTGCTGCGATGTCAAGGAGCTGCGCTGGAATTGAACATTTCGATTGGCTGAAAGGCTTAATACGTAATTGCCTTAGAGGCTTTTGTGATGCCAGCTCCTGCATACTTTGACATGTAGGACGCTTGTAACAGTCAAAATCATGGTTTGAACTTACGTTGTAGCTGTGGACAGTAGTTCTAAGTTTTCGAAATTGCCGAAGAAAGTAGCCGAGGAGCTGAAGACATTATTTGTGAGCTTATAGAGAAATCATTGAGTGCAAGAACTGTTGGTGAGCAGAAAGAGATCTTGCAGCATAAGAAGCCCCAGCCAAAACTGGGGGCTGGAACTGCCAATCGCCAGTTTCAGGACGACTGGTATGCGATGAAAGAATGGCTTTGTGGCTCGAATAATTTACAAAGATTGTTTTGTTGGCTGTGCCTTTTGTTTGCTCCAGGAAAATTGCAAACGTGGACAAGAAAAGGATATGCCGATATGCGTTGTTTTCTTTCCGATTGCAGAAAGCATGAGCGAACGAACTGCCATTTGGAGGCCTATAAGAAGTGGAAGACATTTGATGCGACAGAAAGGGTCGATATTCTATTCTCAAGAGCGAGAAGAGAAGAGGTGCAGGGCCATAATGAGCAGGTAAGGCAGAACAGGGAGACGCTTAAAACCATTTCTGAAGCTGTTTTATTCTTAAGGAAACAAGAATTAGCCTTTAGGGGTCACGATGAATCGAACGATAGCCTTAATAAGGGAAATTATAGGGAGCTACTTGAATGCTTTGCAAAATTTGATTCTGTCTCTGAACGTCGTCTCCATAGGGAGTTGACAGAAGGTGAAAGGGTACATTCTGGTGTTTTCACTGGCGTTTCTTCAGATTGACAAGGAAATTGAAAATTGCAGATTCTTGAGCATTCAGGTAGATGAAACAACCGATGTTTCTACTAAGGAGGTTTCTGAAACTTTTGATGTTAGTTCTGATAGATCCCACTTTTCCTTGGTTATTGGTTTATGAAATACATTTGCAGAATAGAATTGTCCTCAGTGCTTATTATTATCATATTTTGCTTCTGAATATTGGTTTTAAGAGAAGCTAATAAGTCTCACTGTTCTGCCTTACAATAAATGGCTGCAAAGATGTTTTGAACCTCAAGGCTTTAGAATGGCAAGGAAGAGTTAAATCATATTTTAGCATACTGAAGGTACTTTTTGCCAACACTTGTTGGAATATAAAGCATCAGATGATAGCCAAACAATCAATAGATCATAAATAACCAGAAAAAGATTCATCCCTGATTGTGCCAATGTTGGGATACTCTTTCGCTTAATCAATCAAACTTTGTTGCAGAATTAAGTTGCATATGAACTTTTTGAATTTGATAGCAGTTTGATTGCCCCCAGCCTTTATGTTGCCAAAAAACTGGTGGGATTCCTTCCGCTTGAAAATGGAAAAGTCAAGCATGGACAAATCCTTGATGTGCGGCTTCAGCTTAGCTCAATTGGAGCTTGCATTGAGGACTAACTTGCCTGGCAATTACAATTTGATATGTATAAGATTCAATTTTTATCTCAAAATTTTTTGTTTAACAGTGAAATATATGATTTAATTCTATGTAGTATATGTCTTAAAGCAGTTCTGAAAACAACACTCTGTGATGTAGAAGGGGACTTGAGTCAATAAAAATGGTGTTAAAATCTATCTTCAATGTAAAAGTGAAATCATGCAAATTACATTATACTTTTATAGATATATGTCAACTTAAACTATCTGAAAATGGGTACTTTCCATAGAGTGTTCAAAACAGCAGGGTTCAGAAAATTTTTGAGACCCCCTCTTATGTTTTTTCCTTTCATTCCAAAGGGGCAGGACTAACTTTTTCATCCTCGCTTCGCCACTGGCCGCATCCAGGCATGGGACTTCTAGTCTAACGTCTCTTCCGAAGGATGGCGGAGTGAGCTATTTTGTTCGTTCATCTGGAAGGTCGCCCATCCAGTTTCCGACCGTACACAGCCAAGCTTAACTTCAGTCGAGCTCATGGAAGTGGCTGGGCTGCTTGGCCACTCACCCCGCAAATCTGAGTAAAATGCGAGCTAAGAGGAGGAACATGGTGCCTCACAAGTTCAGAGGAGATGTTCCACAAGACAGGAGCCAAGCTATATGACTTTGTTCTCAATCAAGTTTCTACAGCTGGCATTTTCTTCAACAGCATCTTCGAACCAACGACAGGAAATCAGAACTATTGTGATTTAAAATGGTGTGATTGCTCCATGCAAAAATGCTCGGCTTTAAAATTATGGAACGATACGCCTGTTGATATACGAGAGGCCTCAACTCTCAAATGCTTCAAAAAGAAATTAAAAGCACATCTATTGGCTGATCAAAAATAATAACTGGAAACACGACCCCCTGGAAGAGCAGCAATATTAGTATTACTCGCCATTATGCCTGTTAATTTTTTTCTTAATATATTATTTAAAGTGTATAAATGCATATGTAATATGTTAGTTGCTGAAGGGCTATTTTTTCGTGTATAAATAATCGATTACATACATACATATGTACATAGTCTTCCATGCATAGAGACAACCGTAAATGACTATCGAATGAGCAACGAGTCAGAAAATGAACACTTCTACACTGGCGCCAAATGAAACCGATCCAAAACTTGTACGGATTGGCCTTGAGTATAAGCGAAAACCGTTGAAACCGTTCTATTTGGAACCACTATCCGTGCTCTTTTGGCTCCGCTGCAGGATCGGTTGCATTTTCTCTTGTGTAAACTGAGCTGCATTGATTTGTATAAGTACTTCATGAAGGATAACATGAATTAAATATAAGGCTGAGTTCATCTCCGAAAACGCGTGTCTGTTTGTGCTACATTCCAATATAAAAGATATTCGATAATCTACATGAGTTAGCAACTGTTGAGTTAGCAACTGTTAAGCTAGCATCGGCTCGATGAACGCGTGTGGACAAGTTCGTGGATAGCCAATGAGCTACTAAAAATTAGTGACAATTAGTGCCTCACCATTGGGTCAAGCAGGCGTTGTTTTATAGATAAAGTACCACCCCAGAGTCCCCAAAATAAGAAAAAATACGCCAATAATCAAAACAAGAATGGTTTTGCCCATGTCATTGTAAATACTACCATAAATACATCAAGAATAGTAGCCTAAATCCTTATAATGGACATGCTGTTTAACCGTTATCACACGAAAAAATATAATGTCTACATGCTTCCGCATTTCAATCATACAAGAAAGAAAACCATTAAACGCAAATAGACAGCAAAATTGAAATATCCAGGAGGTAAAATCCAACCTATATCTTCTAGACGGGGATGAGGGTATTAGTTTGCTACTGAATGGAAAGTTGGAATGTGAAAACTTTAACAGTTGTATTTGCAACACGAAAGGAAACACTTCTGCCTAAAAGAATTGACGTTTCGCTAGGTGTTGAAACAAATGTAGAGAACAATGGAAGGGCTTTTATAAAATGTGCTAGCGATCACAATGGACTGGCAAATACCCAGGAACTATAACAGTCTACAAGAAAAGAATATGATTTTCTGTCCTTCTGAAAACCAGATGAAATTCAATGAAACACATCAATTAAAACAAATTCAATTGTTTGAGTAAAAACATGAACAATGACAGTGTTATTTAACGGCAACAAAGACCTCCCCTTGATTATCACCGACGTTGTAATCGACCCATTCGTTGGCAATTGGCGCGGAGAGCATCGTGTCTGTAATTGCAAAAGCATCACAGAGGTCCAAAGCGTGCGGTGCGATTGTGCGACAAAGCTCAGCCGCTTGAGCATTAACCTGCTTTGCCAAGTCACTTGGAAGCCCACCATTCACAACGAACCACCCGAGGTCCTTCTCCAAAATGTCCACCAAGAACAAGTGATATAAATCCGTCAGAACTGGCTTTAATGATTCATCGACATTCTTAAGCGTTTCTGCAAACCTCTCACTGGTCAATCGTTCAGCATAAGATTTGGCGCACGCTTGAACTAGGTCACTCTCTTCAAGCATCCATGATTGATATAGGCCGCTTGGGCCAGCTTCCATCAACTTGCCACCCAGCGTCATAAACAGAAGCTGCTCTCTGTTCTCCAAGAGATAATGCAAATAACTCAAGTCTGTGAGATTAGCAGTTGGAGCTTCCAAGTTCTTTGGCCTGAATGCGGTCAGTCGCTCTTTAGCAACCTTCTGCATGAGCACAGAGTTGTCCCCTTCTGCTGTCATAGCGGCATGTGCAAGTCCTATAAACATACCAAAACGATTACAAGAGAGGTAACCTTGACCACCGCATCTTTCCCTTGTAACTGACGCAACTTCTTCGCAATGCCATGACGCCATAGGCTTAATTGCACAGCACATTGTAACAATCTCTGGATGCTCAGAGCCATCCTTATTCTGAAAGGCCCATCTGTCTTTGACGTAATCCAAAGCAAAGTTAACTGCATACGTTTTGGCGAGCAGAGGCATCAGAGCTCGTTGCTGAAGTTGATAGGATAAAATAGGCGTGTCTGACTTGCCCTTAGGCCCAACTGTCAACCGTGTGGCTGAATAACGTAGAGCAATTGTTAATGCAGCTTTGCTGGCACCAACGGACATGCTTGCAATGCATATTCTTCCAGACAGCAGCTGGTCTGCGACGGTTAAGAAACGCTTTCTGTTGCCTTCAATCTTGCTCGTAAAAGTGCCATCTTCACTGACATCTGAATGACGATTTAGAAGATTCTCTCGTGGAACGCGAACATTATCAAAGAACAGCTTGGCATTGTCAACCCCGTTGCCGGACATTTTGTAGCCCATGTCTTCAATGCGGACACCAGGCATGGGCTTTAGATTATCATCACGTATCCGTACAAGAACACCGTGAATACCATGGCATTTACCTTCAGTGTAAAGCTGTGAGAAAACCACTGCCCATTTAGCATGAACTGCACCATTTGTTATCCAGTACTTCTGAGCAACTGTCGAAGGTGTGTTGACAATGAACTCTTTTGTGCTGGGGTCGTATATGGCAGTTGTCTCCATTTCAACTGCATTGTTGCCATAACCAAGTTCAGTCAGTGCAAAACAACCAACGTCATCCAATGTATCGATGCCCTTGAGAAGGAGATCATGATGCCTCTCAGTGCCAAGCTTCAGGATAGTGCCACCAAAGAGGTTAAACTGTACTGTCATCTTTGTCGTCATCGCTGGGTCAATAATAGCAGCCAGTTCATGAGCAGCAAAAATGCGAAGTGGGTTGTTGACAAAGTCTAAGACTGATATAAAGCCACCATCACAAATTCGCTGCAATCTTCGAATAGCCACATCCCGTTCCTCCGCCAAGGCGATGTTGTATATTGGCACCATGACTGGGTCACTGACAAACTGGCGGAACTCTTTCCTCATTTCATGATTGTCATGGTCCAAAAGGGCAATCATCTTTTCCTTATTAAATGTATTATGTTTCCAAGCCTCTCGCAACTTCGATGGCTCTGTATTTGTGGCAGTTTGTTGACATGCTGCAAGAGTTGTGGTGATACTTCTCCTTGCACTTCCAAGAACTGGGGCATACCGACTGGTCATCAGTGGCCTTTTTAAGGCAGCAATCCCTTGTCTCAAAAGACTCATGTTTCCTATCTCTAAAAGTACCAAAAAAGTATTCTACATTTGTACACTGGGAAATGATACATGCACATAGTGTATGCACACTTTGAGCATTGATATTAATATTAAAAGACAGTGGCATAGCATCATAAAAGTGTTGGGCACATGGATTGAGGGGCACCTTGGCAGGGTTTCTGGAGAAAGAGATTGAGCACTTTGTATGGGGGTGGGGGGTAAAGCACTTATTGAAACAACAAAAATTTTGTAGGATGAAAAAGGATTACTATTGAGCCAGTCCCTAAACATAAATCAGCTAGGGGATCCAGGGGGCATAAATCTCCTGAAATCACCAAAAATGTGTCTTTTTCTATTTTTTTTGCATCTTTAAAGTTTTCATGGTAGTGTAACCAAATTACATGAAACAGGGCACCTTGCCCAAATCTTTGAAAAGTGGGGGCCGTGTTCCCCCTTTGCCCCCTGGCTCCTACATCCATGCTACAAGATCAAGAATTACAATACAGTTCTCAGATACAGAGCTCACCTAGAGCAGAGACTAATGTGTGCCAACAAATAAAGGCACTCCTGGACAAAGCATAAATTTTTTACTCAATTTTACCTCCATTTCCCCCAATACCTTGGGGCTTGGAGGGTGCCTCTATGAGGACTTTAGTTCTGGCACAAGCATTTAGGACTGGATGCCCTTCGTGGCATCACCAATGGCCTGTGGTGGGCCTTGAACCCAGAATCACATTGGTCTGCATCGAGTGCATTACCGCTAGGCCACGGCTGGAACAAAGCATCAAGCAATATATACAACTAAATATTCCCCGTCAAAGGAAATCCTTGTGATAACTACTTAGCAAAGTTACTCATCTCTTTTCTATGCATACAGGCTTCCAATTCTAAAGCCAAAAAAACTATCTAGAACAGAAAGTGCTTTCCTCTTTCAAAAAATTATACAGAAATGAAACTAAGGAAGTTGAAAGCAACAATAGAAAGCTGAAAGATCTGTCTATAAATTATAAGGAGTGCACATCAGCCTTGACAGGAGATGAGTTGACAGTAAAAAAGGAATCACGTATGAGGGCCATGAAGCATATTCAGAAAGAAAGGAGCTGAGGATTTCATTTCTGAGGATTTTTAACACTCTAGAAAATCCTACCTAAATGGCAGAATGCAAAAGAACTGCACAACAGAAATTGAGGAAAAGGAGAAACAAAACCAAAATCCATTTGGATTCTATAAAATAAGAGCTAGATCTCCATAGCAATAATAGTAAACCAATGCGAACCAATTGCACAATGATGCGAATATATCAACAAAATATTCAATCAACACTATACAATGTAGGTCACAATTGCGAGCTCATAAAAGAATACAAGAGAATTGTCCCTTAAGATTTCTGAGTCAAGAGTACCCCTGTGCAGGATGGGGGCAGAGGGGGGTAACTATAGGATATTCTAAAACCAAATCCACTGAAAAGCTTTCAACAAATAGCAAAAATCATTTGCACTATCCTCCTGTGCTGTAAAATCATGAGAGCAAGACTTGAAGTGAAAAAATGAAAACAATACTGAAAGATGAAATGAAACAAATCCTATCAATTCCCTAAAGACATGATAATCACAACTAATAAGTTTTTAAGGATAGCATGCAAAGTATGTCTTGTAGAAGTAGTTTCTCCATTTTTTGAGTTTCCTATTACAAGGTACTCTTAAAGTTGCTCTCTATCAATTTCATAAAAAACAAGCCTAAAACATTTGGTATTCATGGTCCAGCTCTTACTCTCTTGACTCTTAACAAGTAGACAGTATTAATCAGGGGTGTCAAACTTATTTTTAACGTGGAGGGCCTCATTTAACAGGCTCAACAGGGTCGGGGATAAGCTCGGAATTCTGCATATCTGTGTTGGCTACAGCATCACTTTAAAGTTCTTGGAATCTGAATAAATGGAAAATTGATACCTTATTTTGAAAAAGTGAGTACACAAAATGCAAAGTACTCTTTCATGCAAAAAATCGGGGAGGGCCATTACCCTCACCCTTCCCCCAGCTTCGACGCTCATGTTATTTAAGTTTTCAAATGGAAATTGAGTTATATAATGTGCAATAAATGAGTAGGCGTGTATGATCTCTGAATTTTAGCACAGTATTTAGCTCCAAAAATAAACACATCCTCTGCTCCAACTGGCATGGATTTAATGTGACTGCTACATTTTTATTTGAAAAATGAGGCTCAGGCACAATTCCAACATCTTTGTTTTCTGTTTAATTAATGCTAAGTTCGTTGCACTTTGGACCCAAAGAAGTTCTAGGCAAAAACGCTCTACAGCATTCTGCCCGGGCAATAATGCCAGATATGCGTCATTATTTATATGAAAAACTTCTAATATAACCTGCAATTACTTTGCTACTTACATTTGATGTCGCTGAAATCGTAGAAATTGGAAAATTTGCACTACGTACTTCGCTACAATGCGAACATGGGTGTTTGTTGTGAGCAAGTATTGCTAAGGATGAAAACGAGGCTGATGGATGTAATATGGTATAAGCGCCCCCAGTGATAAGCGCCCCCAGTGATAAGCGCCCCCCAGTGATAAGCGCCCCTTTGAATGGGTTGCGGCTCCAGAAAGGCCTAAATTCAATGAGAGCCCAGTCACTTTCCAGATGCTCAAGGTGCACACTTACCATTTAGTAAGAATACCTAACTTCTTGGTGAGCTTCAACAGTCTAATATTTCTGAGGTTGAGCCTAAGATTAGCAGTTTGAAAACATTCCGATCATTGCAGATAACAAAGCACATAACTTGTGGCTACAGTACAAAGGTTAACCTGATGGAAGTCAAATCCCATTTGTTCTTTGTCTAAAAGACACTCAAATAGACAAATATTCTATACCTTGGTGAACTTTGAGTCTTGCATTATATGCATTATACTCAAATTGTTCTTAAATTTCAGCGACTTACAAATTACTCTCTAATATAAAATGTTTCCCCGACAAGCGGTGTACTAGAGGCACTGGTGTATTCAGCCAATGAAGTACCAATATCACTTCTCAATTAAACTATTTTAAACAGGGAACAGGCGAGTCTTCTTATGTCTTAACTTGAGTTTATCAATGCTTGATGCAATTTTGTAAAAACAACCAACTATACATTCCCTGCTACCTAGGTTTCTGAACATTTTAAGTAAAACATGACTCTTAAACATTGTAGCAAATTTCTTACAAAGACTAGGTGAAATATATTGCTCAATAATCCTGTCCACAAGTTACTCGGCAACTTTTAAGCAACTTCAAGCTTTTTTAACAGCATTCAGGCTGCAGAGCAACTTTCAATGCATCGGGCAACTTTTAAGGTTTTGTGTCTCGATAATCACAGTCATGCTCCTGCTGCGAGTGAAGCAATTAAAAAGTGCAGAATGTAGCTTGCGTCGAGAATGTATTTGTCCAATCTTTTAGTTTTACTATTAGGTAGCACAGGATTCTATAAAAAGTTGTCTCTAAGAAACAAGAGGCTATAATAAAGCAACAATTAAGAAACTTTTAAGAAACACAAGCAGGCTGAGCTTAAAATGCTAACTGGAAAAAACTGGGCTTGTAAGAAAGATGGTTAATCAAATTAGAAGACATAGAACACCATCCATTAAATGCTTCACAAAACTTGAACATTTTATCTCTTGCATCACAGTTGCCTTATCTGGGTTGTTTTTGTTAATGAAAATTTCAAGATTCAATGAAACAGTCAAGAAAAATCTTAGATTTGATATAACAAAATGTAAAGAAACATCCAAGCTGAAGACAGAAAATGTATTCCTTTTGAAAAAACGTTCATTTTGTCCAAAATGTATCGAGTAGATAATCATTCAGTGAATATGGGCGTGGTTGAAATTTAGGTTGGCAACTTTCTTAAAAAGGAGCAGCTTTTCAGGAAATTTCGAGCAACTTGTGGACAGGGCTATAGGTCAACCATTTCCAAAAGCAGAAAACGAGAGCGTTGCAGTGATAGCAGCACTAAGCAGACGATTTGCTACTGGTCGGTGGTCTAACCAATGCAATACAAACCAGGCAGATAGGAAGTAATCACAAAATGTGGGAGGGACATATTCGTACATGCAGGTATACCCTCACAAGAAAAAGACGGAACTGTATAAGCTGAGAAGCGGCATCTTATACACAAATCGGTTGAAAGAGGGGGCATGTACCACCTGTACCTACGATTCCTGTGTCCATGATACAAGTAAATCCACAAATATTGATTCCAAAAGTTATAGCCATGATCCGCAGCGAACAAGCGTTCTCACGTGCAAAAAAGTCACTCATACATGACAAGTCAATCAGGCATCATGATAGAAATTGAATTTACATTGATGACTTGATTCCAGGGTAAGTTTTGATAGACTATGCATACAGAGAGATTAAAGTTTCTATTGTAAAGCTTGGTTAGCAGATTGACTATTAACCCGGGTGAAACAGAATCTAATGTTTTGATTTGACTCAATACAACTACAAAAATAAAATAATCTGCGAGATAGCGGCAAGAAACTTCAAGCAATTTGAACAATACAACAAGTAAAGCTCTCTGTTCACTCTCCTATGCGATACCGAGTTTTCTTGACATACGAACTTCTCAGATGCTCTATCTCCCATCATTCACGATACATACCAAATTCTTGACTTCATCGACATCAAAATATAAGAGGCTGAAGGCAGCTGGGGATTTTAAGAGACTTCCAGTGAAATGAGTCACGAACAAAAGACGAGAGAACTGAAATGAAAAATGCTTCGAAGCAAGCTACCTCAAAGCTGTTTGATGCTATATCATCTGGCTAATTGCTACTACTAATTTCACCTCAGATACAGACGCTGCTCAGTAAGTTATACGATCTTCAATTTAAAGTTCTTGCCACCAACTTCCACTGTGAGCATGCCTTCTATTGGCTGAAAGCTAGAGGCTGATTGATTACACGAAATAAAGATTTAATCAAATGTGCGATATCAGTTTTGCACACATAAATATAACTCAATTCAGTTAAGACACGACTCCTTTTGTGAAGCAAGTCGAAATATTTAAGGAAATGTTAATTTTTCGTATTTCTCTTGTTACTAAAAGGCAGAGACTAGATCTGATCAAGAAGAAACCTCTCAATGGTATTTGATTCATTGCAGCTACGTATTGAAAAGTAGCTGAAAGTTTTAAAGCTTGCGAGTTACAATGTGCAAACAAGTGAAGGAGTTGCAAACCGGTATTATTCATTCAGAATATCTTCGATGCACTGATGACCTCATTTGGCATCGGATACCGCACTCTCAGTGGAGAGCATCCTCAGAAAGTGCTGCTACACGTTTTTGTTTATAAAAAAACCATCATTTTGCCTGAGCCTCAAATTTCATAACTTTTCCCGATATTGAGCCTGAGATTTTCTTTAAATTTTCTTACCGTTTAATAAAATAAGCTGGCTAAAATGGGCTATATTTTCTTTGTTCATCTTGTATACTCGATACTCGACTTTGAATTCCATCTTTAACATTTTGAATATCGAGTTTTCTAATTCTCAGACCCCAAATATTGAAGCTCTCTTAAGCTGTAATTCACAAAATCCAAATATGATTTTCTTGTAAAATCTCAGACCCCAAATATTGACATGGACCACCCCGTATAAAAAAGTAGTGTGCACCCCCCGGGGGGAAACAATTGCAATTTTGGATAAAAACACAGGAAGTAACCAGGTTGGCAAATTTACATAGAAGGTTATTCAGTTAATAGTGAGGTTGTAATGACAGAATTGGATACAAACGACATTTCTCGAATTTACCTCCGTTCCCCCCCAATTCCTTGGGGCTTGGAGGGTGCCTCTGAGAGGACTTTAGTTCTGGCGAGAGCATTTAGGACCGGATGCCCTCCCTGACGTCACCAATGGCATGCGTTGGGCCTCGAACCCAGGACCATGTTGGTCTTAGTCGAGTGCATTACCGCTAGGCCACGGCTGCTCACAGACATAAAATCAGTAATTAACTGTTGAAATGAAAAGGAATGTACGGCAAAATGCTTGAATTGAATAGAGAAAAAACGCATTAGTAAGCTATTATGATAAAATAAAAAGTCACGCAACATGAGGTGTCATGGGAGTGGCCTGTATCTAAAAAGAGATGAAATTTGAACGGGAAACTGATAAAATTTCATAGAAACACTTGATTCTAAGAATGTCAATTTAGAAAAAATTGGGCATTGCCAGACACCTGCTCTACTTAACGGTTTTGCACTCATATTGAAAAGCAACCACGAGGCTACGCAGCACTTGATGAGGCTACAAAGCCAAATAATCAATTTGAGGTACGATGTTTTTGAAATTGTAAGAAGAAGTGTTGGCAATAAATCTAGAAGTTAAATTTCAGTTGTATTTTTTGATAGAAGATTTATTCTGGCCTCAGAATCAGTTGGTTAAATATTGAAGCACTATTTCGACCAATTTTGCAATTAATGCAACTTCTGCCTATAGCCTGTTTAATAAATTTCTCATTAACCACTGAAACCAATCATAAATCTATTCACTCATCTATTCACTTATTCATCTATCAACTCATTCATTCATGTATTCATTCATTCATTCATTCATTCATTCATTCAGTCATTCATTCATTCATATATTCATTCATTTATTCATTCATGTATTCATTCATTCATGTATTCATTCATTTATTCATTCATTTATTCATTCATTCATTCATGCGATCGATCTGTTTGTTATATTTAGGGAGATACTTGGGTCTCGTCTCTACTTAATTCCTATCCCTAAATTATAACATAGAGGAGTACGTGAGTTCTCTCGTAGGGATATAACGCATCTCTAAAAAAGGCTATTTAAAACTTACGACCTTTTCTCTTTAAAACAGCAGCTATCCTGAGGGTCGCTTTCATCTACTTGAGTTACTTCTACTTCTTCGACGACAACTACTTTACGATAAAAACTAAACTAATTTATAATTCTCAACACAAAAGATGGTGCAATGTAGAAAGATGTCCAATAAAAACGTTAAGTCCATAAATTGCCCAATAGACAATGTCTTAGGTCTTTTTGCACAATAATGGTGCAATGTTCCTTCTTCAGTTCGCTGACGAATTCCGGTGATGTGGAGGAGCCATGTTATACAACATGTTCATTCAACTACGTATCCTACTGTCCCATGAAATCTCCAGTGCCAAATAAAAGGGAGAGTCTTAATAAACAGAGGAGTTGGAAAAAATTCCAAAATTTGATAAACGGAGGGGGGGGTTGGAATTTGAGAAACGGCTTAAAATGATTATAAAGAGACGAAAAGAACAAAAACAGGTGGTCGTAAAGAACAAAACTGAAATATATACAGAATCACGCTATTTTACCTTGAAAAGTGGGCATGAATAGTACTAACATAAAAAGGAAATAAGAGGCGGAGCTTCTACAAAAAGTCATTCTCTTTAAAATTAATTAACGGGGGGTTCTAATAAGGTCCAGGGGATCGGAAAAAATCGAAAAACTAATAGGCGAGGGTAGGAGTTTATTAGGCACATGAGAGTAGTTTATGGGAGGGATAAAGTGTGGGATCCTCAATCCTAATTGTCCAAAAAGCAACTTAAAATACCGTTCTATCGCTGAATCTGGCTCCTTTGGTTAAGAAGAAGATCCCCGTTATCCTCAAAATGATGTCATATGCTTTCATAATCAGTCTGAATTGTTCTCGTTCTAGCTAAATGCAAAGATCCATTGAAAGAAGACTTATGTGTTGATGATTGCATCATGGTCACATCTGGTCTTCCGCTGATATAAATGTGATTATGATTGGTTAGCATCACTCGAAGCAAGCATACATGCCAATCAAAGTGTAATTGTTGATAAAGCCCAAACAGACAATTCTCTTAACTCAAAGCCCAGGCAAGTCTGGGAGACTTAGTGCATGAACGAGCAGAAAAAAGGAAAGACAAATGCTCATACCTTTGGAGGTATGACAGAACTTCTCTTGCGCAATGAATCGTAGCTTGATTAATGTTAATAAAAGATATTTGCTGCATTAGACTGTTGCAGTTTAGTTAATGAGCGACTCTTTTAGACAGTTAATAAAGCTTGTTGAGCAGGTTTGTTCGCCATTGATCTTCGAGCAAAAGGAACTGCAGATCTGGTTGGAAATCGAAGACTGGATAACTCAAAGACATTGCCCTGGTTTTCATATACCAATTAGATTCGATTGAAGGTTTAGATAAGTGATTAACGTGGTACCTCGACATCGCTTACAATGGCATACAATGCATTCTGCATCATAATCTTATCAATTTCATTTGAGTGCTTTCAGCAGACTCTGATCAAGGCTCATATTGTAACAGCAGGCACCTACTACCAAATGATCAACAAAAGTGTGGAGCAGTCAGACAATAATGTACCGGTTTTGACTGAAGAAATGTTTCGCTGCAGCAAAAATGCAGGCTGTGGCAGCCTAGGAAACAAGGAGAACAGTTACGTTTTTGAAGAAATGAGCAGTGGTGCGGATCGCTCAGGATATGGGAAGATTCTAGAGAAAGTGAAATCTGGTGAGTTAGAGGATGCAAAATTGTAAGGCATGGGTTATAGTAGATTGTTTTTGGTATTATTTAACTGTTGTGTAGCTTTAACTTGCAGCCAACTAGACATGAAGACTAGAGGGGAAAAATGATCTAAGTCACATATGAAGAAATAGAGTTCATTAGTGTTACGTCACGAAAAGTCTATTTTTAGAATATTTTTATTTTGACTTTAAATTCTGAAAAAGCAGGCTGACATAGCCACTACTGACAAACTTAGCTCGATCTGGAAAGTAATGACTGAGATATAGACAACTTAATGCTGACACAGCTCCTATCAAATCACCGTTTTTTGAGTCTGTTTCCAAACATTCAGCACATGCCTATTCAGCACATGCCTATTTTATGATGCTCTTTCACTCCATGCGGTCAAAATAGAAAAATTTCAAAAATATATTTTTATGACGTCTCACTATTGAAGAAAGATCAAATATATATTTCAAAACGTAATATCGAAGTGTCCATCACGTGACTAGTAATCGATTGATTCACTCCACTGATTCACTCTGCAGGCCACGGGCGCTCGGATCATTCTGCACCGGATCGCGATCAAGCCCGTAGCCAGGCCTGCGTTTCTGGGGTGGCAAAATTGTCGTGAAAGGAATCACCTGGCATAAAATCCGAGCGCTTATTTCATACCTTATGTTTCTCACAATCAAATGTATAATGCATGTTCAGGAAAAGATTATTGAACTTTCTAGTGTGTCGCCAAGACCAAGGTTGAGCTCAAGCAAAATTTCAGGAGATCTCTCCTTAGCTGCAAAGATAAAGCAGCAGTAAAAAAGTGCAAAACGATTTCCAGGGTTGGCAAAAAGCTGGTATCCTGTTGCTCAAGGATGGCATATGCCACCTCATGGCTACGGGCCGGATGGTGTTTATTTCCAGCTCAAACATTTATGGACATGAACCGTTTCTAGCGTTCTGGCACACGTAAAATTGAACCTGAGCTTCTTTGCCATCAAGTCAACTATTGATCCCAATATGTCAGGATTTCGACTTAGATCGTTCTTCCCTTGTACTATTCAAGTGAAAAAACGGGCAGCTACTATCAGTCTTGTGCTGATGGGATTGAATACGTTTCACGTAGTTCGGTACACTAAAATCATACTTCGCACTAACCAAGTGGTTTGAAGTGATGCAGAGACAATTTGCTAAATTAGTGTATGGTTGAAAGTCCCAAACGATTATCTTATTTCCCCATCACACGAGTGCCCCTTAAAAGCCACGGCCAAGCTAATTAGCGTCCCAGACACTTTTCAGAGAGAATACGGTATTCCATTGGTTTTTAGCTTTGTCTGCGAATTAAAGAGCATTGAGAAACAGTCGAATTTGATAGGGAGAAAGAAATATTTTTCTAACTTCGAATTTACGGTGGCGTCCATTTGCTATCAATGTCTAAGTCTCTCGCTAATGCAGTGTGTAATGAACCAAATGAGTACTTTATAACTTTATTCAAGCACTAAATGTTACTTAATCTGAAAGAATAGAGCCAGGCCATACAAAATTCACAAAAAGGCCAAAATCGCTCAGACTAAACAACCGCCATATGGAAAATCATCCACCGGCTGTGTGCTACATTCAAGTGCATGGATATCAGCTAAATACTCATCCAAGAACTTTGAATACACGTTTTTTTATAAGAAAACCGTCATTTTGTCTGAGCCTCAATTTTCTTAACTTTTTCTTAGCTTTTACTCAAATAAACTGGCTGAACTGGTTTACACTTTCGTTATTAATATTGCATACTTGAATTTGAATTCCATCTTAAACATTTTGAATTCAATAACGACTAATTATCGATTTTTGGCCAATAAAAGCACTGAGTTTTGGAAATTTAGCCTCGAGATTTTCTTAAGAATTTGACAATTTGAGCCTCATTTTCTTATAAGCTTTTTTCTTATACAAGAAAACACGTATCCGAGAAATTCGAACTTGTTAAAGGTTTCAACTCAGATCATACTTGTAACTTGACAAGGAAGATCGAAAACGTATTATTTGCTCTTTGAAAATTTTCTCAACTTATTTGGTTCAGTCAAACTATTACAGCTGAATTCTGTCAATAAAAAAGGGCCGAGACCTTCACTTCATTTACCTGACTTTTCAATCAACTAATTTTTACTGCTCAAAATAGATGAAAGGTGCATGTAAAAGTTAGTCGGGCAAATAATTCATAATTCGCAGCATCAGTGATGGCCCCAGAAAATAATTGCCGGGGGGGCTAGAGCCGTCAAAGTGCCGACAGTGAGCGGTGTCCAAGAATCTTTGCAGACAATGCCTATAGTATTGTCTAAAAAACTAAAAACAAAGGGTCACGGATTTTATGAAGTGCCGACGGTGCATCGAAATTTAGGTGCCGACGGGGGGCTAGCAACATTTTGGGGGCTACAGCCCCCAAGCCCCCAGTGGCGCCATCCCTTTGCAACAACATAGCTTCTAAATAGTACACGTATTCTGAGCCATTGAAACCACTAGGGTGTGACTACTATTAGTCTTTTTCTATCCTCGCCACACTGGTCTCCTACGTGGCACCAGTGGGTCCCAAATGGCTGCCTCTCAGCAATAAACAGCAGTGTGAAACAGGAGTGGATCCAGGAGGGTCAGGGCCCCCCCAGAAGGCAATGTTTCCTATAGCAAAAAATAGCGTTAAGAAACTCTTCATATGAAAAAGACAATTAAGGCCCCCCCAGAGTCCAGCTCTGGATCCGCACCTGGTGTGGAACCATATGGAAAGATCTCAATATGGTCCACCGGGACGGATTTAATTCCATACTCCATCCAGCTATCATCTTTATTCGAGTACAAGTTTCTATATATCCTGATACTTTGCTGTGAATAAAAATAAGAGACAACTCTCATTTTCTCAATATATTTGAATTTCTGGGATTTACATACTCTCCAAGACGGCAAAAACACTTCCCGATTATAATTTTGCAAAAATACATACCAGGCCTTTCCTATTGCTACCCCCTCCCGCTTATTCACTTTGAATCTAAACAATATTGTCTGACTCAGACCCATAAGTTGCATTGCTAGATGAGTGCTTAAAAAGTGAGAAATTGCCGTCAGAAGTACGAAAGCATAGCTGAAACTCTTAGCAATGATGATGGCAATAGGAGAAAATGATGGAAACACTTTTAGTATCCTGGCAAGTACATTCCAAGTTTTATTGTTTAGGGTATTTATTCCCCCCTTTAATTGCAGTCCCCCAGTTGTCTACCAATAGATCTCCTTTTCTATTCTAGACAGGAGAATATTCTGATTTTCTAATGCTAGGTTGACAATGTAGACTTTGTCTATAGATGCAAAAAGTCATCGACAAAAAGGAGGAAGTCGGGTAGACACTTGTCTACAGAAACTAGTGTTGGGACACTATTTGCGCGCTGTACCTGATAAAGTAAACATGGAAAAAGAGATGCTTTAAACATTTATCTATGCTTAGATGTTGAAAAATAAGGAAACAGACCAACGAAAATGAAATTCTATCGATCTATCGACAAAAATCTACGAAAAGCAGAACATGTTCTACTTCATCGACAAGTGAGTCATCGACTTTCTTCGAACGCGGTGTCTTTGTTTGCACTTGCCGACATTCTTCGTTTTGTTGATGACCTTCCGAATCTATAGACGAAAATCTAGTGTAAACCCAGCATAGGATCGTAGTAGTGATTCACCTTGCTTCAAATATGACTTAATTCAATCAAATCTAATTCAATCTAACCCAATCTACTACAAGGTTTCAAAGATTGCCGAGAGCTCTATACATGGGGAATCAATGAAGACACTATCGTGGATATTTCTTGGCAAAATGGCTCGTCCTTTCAAGCCTATTGCGACATGACCACGGATGGTGGCGGGTGGTTAGTATTCCAAAGGAGGACTGACAAGACATCATTCTATCGCAATTGGACTGAATACAAACACGGATTTGGAAACATGGACGGCAGTTTCTGGCTTGGTTTGGAGGCGCTACATTGGCTGACAAACAGGACAGAAAATGTCGTTCTACGTATCGATGTAACCGACAACTCGGGCAGCGTAGGGTATGCCAAGTATCAGAAGTTCGTAATTGGAAGTGAAGCAGAGAAATATAAGATTTCATTTGATTTGCACTTCGAAGGTAATATAGGCGATGCACTGGCAAGAAGCCGAGATATGCCTTTTACAACACCAGACCGCGACAACGATATGCATCGATACAAAAACTGTGCCATTGAGTATCGTGGAGGATGGTGGCACAGCAATTGCTTTAATGCCAATTTGAACAATGAGCATCCTCTGTCTGGTCTCAAAGTGTCGACGCCAGAGGCTGAAGGTGCTTCGATGATGTCGTGGTATACGTGGAAAGACGAATGGGGGACAATACGCAATTCAAAGATGATGCTAAAAGTTGTCGATTAGCAACAAAACTGAACTTTTTTGTACGTTGACTTGCTATCAGAACTAAACAACTTATAAAGACTTGAATTGGTTTTTATTTTTCATCACACTTGACACATTTCAAAGCTAAATTACGAAGTCAATAAGCTATTGTGACCAGGGGCGAAACGAGGGTGCTTCCATTGGGAGGCTGTGAGGCATAGTTGCCCGACAAAAGGGCGTTGTACATCAAATTGGAAAAAGGGCGTGTCATGTGTAGAAGTCATTAAGACCAGAGCCTAAAATAAGAAATTTTGAAAGGTGCACATTGTTTTAAAAGATGGTCTCCAAAATTGGGCTTGCATGATGTGCATGAAAGCCAACATAGACGCACACCTTACAGTTGTTCTAAGGAAAACTCTTTAAATTTTGGTAGATGAGGAGAACTATAGCTCTTTAGCAAAGATATCCCCATGAAAAGAACAGGAAGGGGTCTGGGGGCTGTGCCCCAGAAAAATTTTTGAAACCACGCCCTTTTCTTTGGCTTGGAACGCATCTCCCAATACTAGAACGAGTAGATATGTCCTATTTTTGTGAGACTCGGTAAGTAGATATGTCCTATTTTTGTGAGACTCGGTAAGTAGATATGTCCTATTTTTGTGAGACTCGGTAAGTAGATATGTCCTATTTTTGTGAGACTCGGTAAGTAGATATGTCCTATTTTTGTGAGACTCGGTAAACATATATGCCCTATTTGCAACTTATATACAAGTAGGCTCTTTCATCAAATACAATTGCACAGTTTTAATTTACAACTGCACAAAGTATTGCAAGTAAACACTAACTTTAGGCATTGCATGTGATCACCGGAGAAAAAGTAAGCGTTGAGGGAAGAGCATCTACATGTCAAGCGCTCAGAATTGCTGGAAAAATATACCAGCAGCCAAAAAAATTGCCCGACAAATTACTAATTTTTCAGCATTGGGAGAGTGCTTCACCCCCTCATACCCACCCAGGAGCTTCGCCCCTGATTGTAACCTATCTTTGTGCTTAAATTCGTATATTTCTCAAATTCATCAAGGTTTAGCCTTATTCCGGTCTCGTTGCTTCAAAACAACTGGCTAATAACATAGGCACAAAGAGAGGGCAGGAAAATTCTTTGAATCAGAATCTGTGTCAAGTTAGCTAGCCTCGATTTCCAGGCTAGCTAACTTGACTGCATAGACCATCATAGAAACTACCTCGCTCTTTGCCTACATTATAACAAAAGAGAGGCACACAAATAATGGTAGCTATGGAGTCCTTAGAGCGAGACTTGAAGACCTAGATAATAGATTAATAACTGGATGAAAAATAAATTGGAATCGAGAGATTTAATTCATTGGTTGTAATACAAGAAGTTTTTGATAAGAGCAGTCAAAGTTGTTGTTTGATAAGAAATGAATATAAAGCTACTGGTGATATGGTAAAGCATTTTTCATGATCTAAATTTTTTGGAGAAATAATGAATGGCTACTTATGTGGAATTTTAAGGACAATTACAACAATGAAGAATGTTCTGTAAAAAAAGTTGAAATCAAAAAAAATACTACAACATAACCGCAAAGGGTAAAAAAAAACATGAAAATTACGGGAATATTGTGGAAAATTGCTAAATTACAAAGCCAACATTGAGAATTGAAAATAAATACATTGAAAATACCTTCTATATCGACTGTTTATTTAAACTCTAGTCTCTAGATAACATTACTTACAGAATCAAAATATGCAGTCAGTGCTTTATATCTGCTTAGCAACTTTTCAGGCTTAAATTGAGCACAGCAATAATTAAATAGTCTGTTGGTACTACAGAAGTTTACCACAACACGAAATTCTTCAAGTAAACAATGGTAATAGATCCTAATTGGTCACACTTGGGGCCAATTAGACGCCTCCTATCACATTAACTGCATCTGGATATATATGTAGGCTAACCTTTAGATCACTATCCGACGTTTACATACTCTGATGAGTGTCGGACGAAAAAAAGCTTTTAGTATGTGAAAAGAATCTTGCCGCTTTTTCGTGCTGTGGTACAGCAATAATTATACTTCACTACCCCTTTTTTATAAGAAACCAGTAAAATTGAGGTTCGGGCTGGTTGTTCTTAACTTTTCCAAAATTTTGAGACTGAATTGTTCATAATTTGTTCTTACATTAGCAGGGCGTGGGCAATTCAGAAATAAATAGAAAGGCAGTATAAAAGGCAACATTGAATGCTTTGATTGACTGAGAACCCATCAGCCAAACGCTACATCCAAGATGCAAATCAATATTTTTTATTGAAACAAGCTTATAAACAATTCTAAATAGACAATGTTAGCACAGTATCTAGTTTCAGTAGGGATAACCAATTCGCGAAAATCAAAGAGGAGAAGTGACAAGGCTGTCAATTCATGTCCACATGTTAGTGGAAAGCTTATGCATTTTTGTCTAAAGAAAATATTACGACAGTGTTTTAGCCTCAGCTTTATTCATAAGTTGTTCTTAATTTTCGCTCAAATTTCAGGCTCGTGTTCTTATAAAATTGTTCTTTAAAGAAATAATGCAATAGCTTGAAAGTTTTCAGCGTGTCTTGTGCCTTTATACAAAAGATAAAGGTAAGATTCAACGGGATCCACTGCGAGCGTGCAAAATCTTCTAAGTAATAGAATCCTATGTACGTAAATGAAAGGTTTCTGAGATAACGACACACGATAATCTTCAACACTGCACAGATACATACAATGGAAATACAGCACACTCCGGATAATCAAGCATCGAATAACCCGGATTTTCGGATAATCCGGATTTGTTCAATACTGCCGAATTTTTACGGACATTAACTTCGAAAAGTTTCGGACAAAAAGTCTTGCTATGAGACTGCGAAAGAAAGTTTTTGTCTGACTCTTAAAATTGCCGAAGTTCTCGATGTTAATGTACTAAAATATACTGCCTGTTCTGGGTTTTTGGAGACTTGATTCCGCTTATCCGGACTATCCATTAAACATGGACTTAAAAAATACTCGAAATTGTCAAAAATATCCAAATGATATCATGAAAACCCCCTTTTCTGTGAGATGGGAGACAGAAAGCACCATATCTAGTGGATTTTTTCATAACAATTTCAATAACTGGCATTTTGTTCTAAGAGAGACATTTGTTGCTAAATTTACACTTCCTTTGTTTCAACTCAGTTTATAACAAGTAGCAAAAGTATTATGAAGATATTATTGGAAGTCAAAGTAAATGTCTTGTTATTGGTGCAAACTGTACTTGCATTATTTCAACCCCTACTCCATTTTATATTTCAAAAATTGACCCTCCTGTTTCTCCGGATTCCCGTTTAATCCGGATTTTCCCTTACTCCCGATCGATTCGGAATATCCAGAGTATACTGTGCATATATATATATATATATATATATATATATATATATATATATATATATA
>OLMO02000262.1:16657048-16677679 GCA_900291935.2 Cassiopea xamachana
GCATGATTTAGGCAACGCTAGCGCAGATAAGGCAACAGCAAACGCCCCCAATGTGCCCATAGCCATAAGTGCACCCGGCAGGCCTACGCGAAATGCAGCGCTTATTGGAGAACTACGTAGGCAGGATGGTATGAAAAAGTAGTGCAGTGTATGCTTGATTATATTATTCGAAAATGTTATCGTGTTTTGTTAAGGGTAGCTTAATGATTATTGGATGATTTGTTTGATCGACTAGCGATCAACCTGGGGGAGTGTGTTGTGAAGGGCCGCAGCGGAGGACAAAAAGGGGCACTGGGCTCTTGTTTCGGACACTTCCGTTGCGCCTTCTCGGCATGCTCTCCCTATGCCTTCATTATACGACTATTTTAGCGTGTATATGTGGCAGATGCCACAGAGGATTTCAGAATTGCATTGGACTTGAGAGGAGTAGAGTAGAAATTGATTATAATGTAAATAGCTTGTATTTGATTCATTAGGACAAATTTCACATATAGTCCTTTTCTTGTCTCTCGCTCGCCCAATTTACAACAGGAACTACTTGGCCTGTTGGCAAAGTTGATATAAAGCTAGTTTGTCGATAAATCTGGGAAATTTTTAAAAACCTGTTGGTAAAAGGAAAGCACGTTGACAAACATATAGAATTGCCAATAGGGCTTAAATATCTAGCATAATAGACATTTGCCTTCCCTCATGACAGTAAAAACTTTCTGATTTGCTTCTCCGCAGACCTGAACTACATGCTACTGGAGACAAATAGCAGTCGCTAGAGACACCAATAGCCAGTATGTGCTGGGCATAGCATCAGTGAAGAGGATGACCCGAGGGAAATTCAACCGCATACTTATAGTGGCCAAAAAGACTACAATTGCGTTAACTACTTGAAATACCCGCCCTCCCTTTATATCTGACCAGAGTGATAACCCAGTGGTAGAGCGTCTGCCTCACAACCGGTGGGTCGTGCCCCGGCGGAGTCATACCAAAGACTTTAAAAATGGTACTCACTGCCTTCTCGTCTGGAGCTCGACATATGAGAATAGAGTGGGAAAGTTAAGCTCGCGGAGCTACCAGTGGACCAGCCCCTCGCTGTAGCTTTCACTGCATTTGCAGGCGCGTGGCCTAGGGCTATAGAAACGGAGATAGGCGCCGCACTATGCGCCATAGGGCGCGGGAAAGGACTTTGACTTTTTGACGTTGTATCTGAATGACTAACAACATTACAGGCTACATACTTTCACTCTATTTTGAAATTTAAAAAAAGCTGCTGTATTCAGTGATTGGCCGTAAATGGAGAGGCTTTCATGTAGATTGATCAAACTTATTAGGTATGATGAAAATCGCAATATTCTGCATATGTAATTGAAAGATTCTCGAAGCATCAATTGAAATGAAAGCAATGTTGAGATGAGAAAAGCTTTCAAGTCAATCACACAAAAGCAGAACAAATTTATTAAAAGGCGGCTGAAGAAATTTCAAAGCGAAGAAATTAAACAATTTCTTATCTAGTTTCTGTAGAAATTTCTTTCAAGGAAGAAGATGAGAGGCAGTCGTAATGGCATCCAATGCATCGAGTTTATTCAGCATAGCTAAAAATATTGAATGCCTGAGTAGCAAAAAGAAAGAGATGGACTAAGTAGTTTATGAACTTGAAAGGCTCTATTCTCATCTGTAGCCTGGAGGCCAGTCATTTGATGCAGCATTTGGCCACGGCAAAATGAATCAACAGTAACAATTTGTACAATTCAAGTTGGATCGTCAATGATGGACAACTTACATACTATGTCGGGTGACCAGTGGCGGTACCACTTGGGAGGGAGGCTTATTCTAATTCGTCCAAATTCGATACTTGAATACATGAAAAGGCATTGCGCATCGCATCCCAGAATAAAATAGCTGACTTTAACACCCTTCTGCTTGAATCAAACTCTGTATCAATACAGAAAAGAAACCTAAAGTTGCTAATGATTGAGGTCTACAAAACTGTACAAAATATCAACCAGAGTCTTATGAAGGAAATATGTGTACAAAAGGACATAACCCACAATCTTAGGAACAATTTGCCAATGCGTATCCCAAAAAGTAAACTCTAGTTTCGGAATTGAAAGCTTGTCCTTTTTAGGATGTAAGCTGTGGAATAGCGTACCCGATGAATTTAAAAGCATTAAAACTCTTGCATCATTTAAATGGCAAATGGTAGCTGCAACTGCACGTTACGCAGAAAATTCGTTAGTCATGTCGGTTTCCTTAATTAACTCTATTGATCTTCATTTCATTTTACATTTGTATACTAGCTTTATTTCTCTTCTATGTAAATATATCACTGTTTTATTGTATTATTTTTACAGATGGGCTTTTGTAAGTAGTAGGCTTTAATTAGCTGATATACTAGCTACGCATTTAGTTTTCTACGCCTACTGCAAATAATTAAATTATTATTATTATTGTTATTCGATGAGAAAATGTTAGGTTTAGGGTGAGGGAACTCTAGCAAGATTTTTAAATGGCAACCAAATGGCACCGTATTTTCAGGGCGTGGTACAAAAATCCTTCCTGCTGGTGCCACCCCCTGCAGGTGAGTAAAAAGTTACTGATTCAAAGTTGCTTCAACGTTGCATCGTTTGGCCAGGCTTTTACGTACAGGGGAGGAAAATATCCGCCCTGGGTATCAATCCTGGAAAACTACTGCTGGTCCTACTGTATGAGGTCTCCTAGACCTCGAAGCTACAGGAAGTAAAGAGGCACCTAGACCTGGAGGTCCTGATACAATCACTTCCATGTCCAAGTCTTGGCGGCTCTGACTACCTGATCCACAGGCCATGGAAAAAGCGAAAAATTCTAGCGTGTAAGCTATTTCTATATGGGATCGTTCACCCGTTACGCAACGCTTCTAACGGGGAGGGAAGGTACCTTGATTTACTACGCTATTTGCTCATTCACATAGAAAGCTAGGTCCAGGGGTGATTTTTAGGGGGGAGCTCAGGGTGGTGAAGCTCACCTTGTTAAAAGTTGTGTTCATTTTAGGGGGCTCAGCCCCACTATATTTTTGCTTTTCAAAAAGCATTGACGTTGCTTCCAATGCTCTTTACTGCATTGATATGGTGAATTTCCTCACTGCTACATGTCTATTGAGATCTTTCTAAATGATGGCTATATTATATACAATTAGACTAAACTATCAAGTCTCTATCTGTAAAAATATGGGTGTGATTGCAAATTTGGACACACCCACTTTCTGACATTGCACTTAAAGCTCCCTTTGTTAAAATATTTAAAAATCATTCCTGCCCAGGCCAATGCTACTAAGCGTTACGAGAGGGGGAGGGAGGTTCTCATAAAAGGTAAATTTGGGGTTACGTAACGGGTGAACCCGTGTACACACTGTTTGGACATTAATATGATGATGACTTCTATGCTAGCCAAGGTTTGTAGAGAAAACAACGAAAGGACTTACTTCAAATCTTGAAGGTCAATGGCTCCTGTATCTCCTGATATCAAGCGTTGGAATTCAGGTGGCGAAAATAAGCGCAGCCATTCCATGTTTATGATCGACCTAAATCCGCGAGTAAATGCGGCAGTGACATCTTTAATGTGTGTTGACATTCTAAATTTTGCCATCAGATGAATATATGAAAGCCTAAAATGAAACGAGTTGTAAGAAAGGCTGCTTTAAAGGGTACAAGAATTAACTTTTCTTTTCTGATGGAGAAAACTGCCCTACTGCTACTAAATGTGAAACAAGTCTTGATGATTTGGAAGGCAAGTATGAAGCAATTTTATACGAAAAAAGATACTTCAAAGTAAAAGAAATATTAATGGCATAAATTTACATCTTTCTAGGATAATAATTAAGAAAGAAGTCAGAGGCGGGGTGAGTGGCCAAACGGCCCAGCCAGTTCCATTAGCTTAACTGAAGTTAAGCATGGCTGTTTACGGTCAGAAACTGGATGGGCGACCTCAAGATGAACTACCAAAACAGCTCACTCCACCGTCCTTCGGAAGGGACGTTAAACTAGTGGTCCCATGCCAGGATACAGCATGCATAGTAGGCCTAAATTAGCTAAAAAAGCTAGGTATAACAGCCTATTCAAAATAAAGTAAACAACAACAACAACAACAAGGCTAAGAATCAGGAATATCAGTCCACATTATATTTGTTCTCAAAGGAAGATTAAAGTACACTCAAGCAGGCTGTGTACAGCTCAAGACGGTCAATGAATCTCTCAATTAAACTTCATGAGGCTCTACCTAATTGGAATCATAAATCTGGGATAATCAGGAGTAGCCCTTAGGAGATTCACAAAGAGGAATATGAAAAGTTAACAAAATACGAATCCCTACTTGTTTGCATTGGTAACTTTGATAGCCCTGCCACCTGGCTTAAGATCGTGTGTCACTATCTGAGAAAAAAAATAATCAAGATTTATACATCATTCAAGCAACGCAAAAATATACTGAAAAAATTTAATTAACAGATAAACATGCATAAATCTAATAACACACTATGGATGCATTGGCTGTAGAAGATTAGTTGAAAAAAACAGTAAAGAAGATAAGAAAGATGGACCTGCATTGTAATAGACATGAGATTGAAACAATATGCATGCCATCACAACAAAGCTAGGTATCAGAGAAAGTGAAAACAATTATCGCAAATAAGAGGAAATTCTTTTCACTACTTTATCCTTCTCATTCCGGCTTTAAGCAGAATGAGAAAGATAAGCGAGTGAAAGATAACTAAACAGTAAAAATTGCGTGATAAGTCCAGCTAAAGACTTTACAATCAAAAACAGTTTCCCAAATTCTTCCTTTATTCAGGCATTCACACTTGTAACTGCAGTTGAACGCTAGCAATGATCATATCCTATTCCTCACATGAACAAAGGAGGGGTCTCGTTTAAACTCCGTGCGTACGAGATATGCCTGTTACAGAAGACACTTATTCTCGGCCATCGGTAGATAAGGAAGGGTGGCCAGTTCCTTTCCTTGCCCCAACCTTTATCTTCCCAATAGACTAGGGGTGTCAAATTCATTTGCATGTGGGGCCAAAACTAAAAGCACACTCCAGATTATGCGTCAAACAGGATAAATACAATTTTTCGATTTAAATAGACTTAAATTAATTTAAATTCATAGTCCTAACAATAATAACAATAATAATAAATTTAATACTACAGAAATCTAAGGAAAACAATGCAACAAAGAGACCTACACCTTGCTAAACAGGGGAATCATTTCAATAAACTTTAGAGTTGAAATTGAATGAGAATTGGGGGTGAAGGGGGTGGGGAGTAACTAAGGTATCGGTTGCTATCAAACCAAGGTTATCTAATAAAATAGTTGTCATGGATTCTTGAGGAGGAGTTCTCTAAGTACGTAAACTATCAAAAAAGGACAGTATATTACTAACAAGGGCAATGAGAAGTGAATAACAATAAGCATGTTTGAACATAAAAGTGAATACAGCCAGAAAGGATGGTTTTGCCAAAATAGCCACATTTTAAAGTTATTAGTAATCTAAACTACAATAACTAACACAATCTCCCTCTAAATAAAAAATTTGATATCAAAATTACACTAGTTTGAAGTATAAGAAGGCTGAAAAACACAATTTCAAAAAGTCCCAAGTATTTGCTTCTATGGCATTTTATTGGAGCTAGATGCTTGGCATCTTCTCTTTGGAACAAGGCCGTTCACATTTGGTGCAAAGTTGTGTGTAGTAGATACTCTCAGGATCTACTGCAAGTGTTCATCAGTGAGACAACTCCTTTGTGCAGCTTTGTTAATGTCATTGCAACACATGGAAACGATTACATAAAGTTCTAAATCTGGCTATTGGTCATGGTTTGGCATACGCTTGCATGCGTAATATTAACTGTCATCAAACTTAGTCGCCTTGGCAGCCAAACAACATTACGATTAGCCTATGAGTTGTCTCTTTAAATGTCTAAATAACTGGCTCAAACCGTCAACTACGTAATTTTCAAAGCACATATCTATCTCTTGAACAAATGGAAACAAGCTTGCTTTCACACAGGGATGTTCCTGTTAGGCCTCATACTTAGCTTTTACATTGCTTTATGGTTGCTGTAGTTTATGTGTTTTCACTGCTTCATAACTCCGGGCCGTTAGCATTGAAAACAATCAAAATTGTCTCGGGGGCAGGATGAAAATGTATGCCGGGCCGGATCTGGCCCGCAGGCCATGAGTATGACACCTGTGCAATAGACCCTCAATCACTGTTGAGTGTGCGATGGGCAAGCTTAAAGCTTATGTTTGAGGGTACCTTGAACAATTGACATTCTACTACCCATGCCAAGGCCTGATGCAAGCAATAAAAAATTCTGTTTTGGATAATTCTGCTGAATTTGTGGGTTTTTGTACTACTGTTGAAAGATGTACACTTTATCTTTTAGCACTGGGGCAAGGTTGGGTGGCAGCTGGGGCTAAATCTGGCACCGAGACCGGGCTTTGGTCAACCCTGCACTACAATTCTCGTTGGTGCATTCCCCACCAGAAATATGAAAAACTAACTTACAAGCTACACGCGTTTTATTTTATAAGGAAACTAGCTCAAGGATCAGTTCTAAAAGTTCCTTATTTTTGGACCTCATTTTATCAAATTCTAGTACTAAAAGTTCTTTAATAGTTCCTAAATTTTCACTGCACATATAGCGCCATAAAACCGGTACAAACATAAGGAAAAATCAATATTCTGAATTTTACTTTTTATTTTGGCTAGAACTCAAGATAAAAAGCACAAATACGGTAGGAAAGAAGTTTCATAAATGTACCTACATTTATAAATATATAAATGTTCATAAATACTCGCCAAAAGTCCTGGGACAGTTTGTATATTTTTAATCTGGATGAAACATTCGTCCCCTTCCTCCCCCTAAACAATGTTGGTTTTTGGGAGAAGTACATGCGGTAACGGAAAAATTTTTCGTGCACAATAACGCCAAGTGTCTCAGGAACAGACCAACATTATTTTAGGGGGAATGGGGGGTTGCATCGAGGCGTGATGGTTGAAATGCTGAGAAAGCTATAGTTATTCGTAATTTTTTGAAAGTATCTCAGGGACTTTTGGCAAGTATTGTATGTAAGTTGCGGCTGTAAATGAATGGAAGCGACTTTCTAATTGTTGATTATTTGCAGTTATAAAAATTTTTCGAATTGATAAGTTCCGTAGGTTTTTCTCCATTAGTAGTATAGGTTTCTTAAATATTTTAGCCGTCTACATGTAAGTTCCTTGTAAAGTGGTTTCTTATAAAATAAAAAGCGTGTAAATGCTTTCATTCATGGGATTTTGATTTTGCGATCATTTTCACGGCGGCAGCAAGATCTGCAATAACTGCATGCCTTGCGAGGATTCAAATTCTTTACCTTACAACCAGGAGACTGTTAGCTATTCCACCAAGGGGCAATAGGTTACTCACAACAGATATCCCACATATGTTGTAAAAGATTAAAAGTAGCTGTGGCCTAGCGGCAATGCATTCGAGATCCTGCTTGCTCCAGATCTGTTGCGAGGACGAATCGCTGTGGAAACTCGCCAATCGTTGCTTGGCTAGTTTGGGCGAGTTTTATCAGCATTTACGCCGAGTTGGCCTAGCGGCAAAGCACTTGACTCAGGCCAACGTGGTCCTGGGTTCAAAGCGCATCGCAGGCCATTGTTGACGTCGTGCCAGAACTAAAGTCCCCTTAGAGGCACCCTCCAAGCCCCAAGGAATTGGGGAAAACGGAGGTAAAATCGAGAAAAAAATATGTTGTAAAAGATTAATACTAGCTCTGAGAAAAATAATTCTGTAACGTTTCAGCTATGACTTTATTAGAAATGAACATATATTATCTTCGAAACGAGATTCTGATGGAGCCATATAACAAAGGACTACTCAATGAATTACCTTTCCAAGTACATCCTCATCATATGAAAATGTCAATTCGAGGTCATCCACATCTTCATTGTAATTCTAAACAACAAAAAAGAATCCATGAAATCGAGACAAATGCAATGTAATGTAAGGCAATTACAAGTTTTCATGGTTACAATCAGTGGTAGATTTAGGGGTCGCGGGGCCTGGGGCCGAAATTATCTGCGGGGCCTTTGCTTGAAGTATTTACATGTTTTCCTGTGATTTCTTTTCAATTTTTTCTCAGATGCAGGGCCCCTTCTGGGTTATCAAAAGTCTAAAACTGCCACTGGTTGCAATGCACTTCCACGTTCCCTGCACTAACGTTTTGTAAAGTTTCTTGCTCGTACTGTTTTATAAATGTTTAACTGCATATACATAAAAAATGATGCAATGTAGTAGGGTTAATTTTTGTACGAAAATATTCTTCGGCTACGAATACATTAATGAAGGAATAATTATGTAAAACTTTTCCACAGCACAAAAAAGCAGCAACATTCTTTTCACATACTAAAAGCTTTTTTCGTCCGACACTCATAAGAGCATGAAAACGTCGGATAGTGACCTAAAGGTTAACCGAAACATATATCCA
This sequence comes from Cassiopea xamachana, assembly GCA_900291935.2. Taxonomy (NCBI): domain Eukaryota; kingdom Metazoa; phylum Cnidaria; class Scyphozoa; order Rhizostomeae; family Cassiopeidae; genus Cassiopea; species Cassiopea xamachana. The sequence goes on from OLMO02000262.1 coordinate 16,665,548, forward strand.
GATGCGGTTACATGTGATAGGATGCGTCTTATGGGCCCCAAGAGTGGCCAATTAGGACCTATTAACCATTGTTTACTTGAAGAGTCCCAATTAGAAAACAAACTCTTTTTGTCTACACAAGACTGGGTTTTAAGTCTTGATGTGCACGGATTCCAAAACACTTAAATGAATAGATGATCTAGCTTGCCTAATGATCCGAAAATTTTCGTCTGTATATGTTTTGGCGCATTCTGGATTTGCAATAAGGTGCTGTCCTATGGCTTTTTCGCGCTGTAGTAAGTCCTGTAGTACCAACAGACTAATTATGCAAAAGTAAATATTTGTAGTTTTCTATGCTGTTGTTCTTGCTTTAGTTCTGAACTAAATAAATAAACTTTAAACTGGTTAACAACATCGAGACATAAGTAGGGCTCTTAAGTGGCACCACTAGGAAAAGAACTTTTCCCAATTGATCCAATTGAAAATTTATGAGGAATTACACTATGATGATCCTCAATTCTCCACAGTGATAATTGATGATTCACAAAAATACTGCCTACTTTTGGAAAGTGTGGGGGGACAGTTTCACAAATGACGCCATAAAGGAGCAATGGAAAGCCGGACTGCTAAGCTTGCAGCGCGCCCCGAATTTATTCGGGGCGCAATTTCAAACACAAGGCACGCAAATCGATTTTCAAGAGTACAAAATTGATATTTTCGCTCTTTTTAACCTACAAAGAGCACAAAGACCAATTCATTTTGAATTAATAGCAAGCGCATGCGACTATCATTTACTTCCTAAAAACTGCATTTACGTACCGTACTACTGACATTTTTCAACTCCCGCAAAAGAGCGCATTAGTTCTACCATAACAGCCGAAAGAGCGCAGTTTGATCTCAGAAAGTTATTGTCCGTGCGCAATTTTCAAACTTAGCATTCTGGATGGAAAGGAACAATAATAGCACCATGGACTACTGACAAACCTTGATAAAACAAAGGTTTTTATACATCTCTTTATCCAGGGATGGCAACTCATCGATTGAACTGTACAAAACTCCATGCTGACGGCCAAGAAGTTGACTCAAAAAGAATGGTGCAAAAGGAACGTCAACAAGTATGCCCTAGAAAGGAAATCAGTGAGTTCACTCAACCAATCACCTATCAACAGTGGCGATTTCTAAACACTTTAACAAGGGGGGCTCTAAGTGTAACCACAACCAAATTGTCGGTGTGACGTAGCTGAAACCATGCCCACATTTTCAAAAATGCAAATATAATAAATCAGGCTAATAATGATATAGTATAATGAACAATTAAAAATGTCTCACTAACCACGTACGTGGCAGTGCAAAATTGATCATAGCAATAGTAAATACTTTGTTAGCAAGGTCAACACACTTTAAAATGCAAATTCCATACAAGAATTATGGGGGGTTGAGCCCCCAAAAAAGAACAGGAATTTTAACAAGGGATGCTCAGCTCCCGAAAATCACCCCTGCCTATCAAGATAGTAGACTACAGGAACAGTGATCGATTAGTGGACCAGTCATATAGCCAACCAAATGAATCAGAAACACTAATATAAACTGGTAGGCCAAATAGATCAACAAGCAATAAATAATTTGATAGGACAGCCAGTCAGTTATTTCGGCCAGCCAATGAATCTGCAAGTGAGCCAATAAGTGAGTCAATCATTTATGACAGTAAGTCAATGGATGAGTCAGTGTAGTAGTTAGCGAGAAGCTAAGTCAGTGAATCAGTCTGTGTACTAATCAGTAATCAGTTAGTCAATCAGACAATCAATCAAGTAATCAGCCAATCTATCAAGTAAACAATAATAATGATTAACCCTATCGAATAAACTGCAAAATGAAAAACACTCAAAAAAATTATTCATGAAAATAATACCAAAGTACCATGACTGTGGAGTAACATTAATACCTCATAAATGGCCTTTCCCAGCATTTTCCCAATAAATTCAAATAGCTGAAGATGATTTTCATGTATAAAAGATGTAGATGATGGATAAAGTTTCTGCTCCTCTGTCATCTGAAAAAGAAAATTTTGAATTAGGAAAGACGTTTACGTTTGATGTTCTAAGGAAGATACAATACAGAGAAAAAACGATCTACTTTCTTTTCATTTTGCTGATAACAATACAATTATACAACTCTAGAGTGCATGGCAATGCATCAACTCTGTATGTTCTGCTCTGGTGAAATCAAAGTCTGCATGGCAAGTATTGAATATCACTTTCAAATATCACCTTCAAAGCAACGGCTATACAGATAGAAAACAGCAAATATTGCAGTGGACTTAATACTCTTGCCAGTTCATTCATCTTTTACTTCCTATTTTATTTCACAGTTTTGAGCAAACTTTCAATAACAATCAAAACTCACTATTAAAATTTCTGTCTTTAGCAAATTCAATTCCCCTGATATCAAATCGTTACCAATGTGGAAAGAAGATCCACCAAGACTGCTAACACAAATAAAGCAGTCACCTCCTTAAAATTTGGGTTCAAATAATAAAATGGGTGACATTCAGTGCTGACCTTGAAAAGATTTAACTGAGGATCAAAAGCTCTTGTGATAGTATCTTCAAGGTATTCCTTAAAGACGCCGTCTTGATCAATCCCAGCTTCGTCAAGGCCCTGAATAAAAAGGTAAATTTAAAGCATAGAGACTGATGTGCAAGGGTAGAATAGGTTCTATAATAAGGGTAATACTAACGCCAACTTCAGTTAAACAATGCCAAAAATATTGCAAGTGGAACCCTTTTAGAAGAAGATGATGCAGTTCGTTCACTGTATACCAGCATCACAAGTCAGTGGCGGTGCCACGTGGGAACTGGTGGAAATTGTCTCCCCACTTCTCGCCAAGATTAATTTTCTAATTCGTCCAAATTCGATGAAAAACTGTCATGGTTGGAGCGAAGGACCACTAGAAAGATTTCAAAATTGGTGTGGCCACCAAATTGCGTTGTGATTTTTAGGGTGTGGCATCCAAATCACCCCAGTCTGCGATGGCTAGCGCCGCCCCTGTCACATGTCAAAACTAATATTCATTTGTGGATTTAGAGAGGTAGTAGTATAGGAAACAGCAAGCAATCAGAAGAGTAATTGCCTCACTTGTTGGTTGACAAACTTGACACGAATAATGCCTTTCAAACTTTGACCATCAAGCCTACATAGTTGTTCATATCCGTCCTTAAAATCAGAAGGAAATGTGAAACTAAATTAGGAATGAAATACACAATAACATATATATATATATATATAAATAAATATATATATATATAAATATATATATATATATATAAATATATATATATATATATATATATATATATATATATAAGCCAGAATACTTCCTAGTAATACAACAAATGAAATAAGAACACATCTCTATAAAATCAAGGAAAATATGAGCATGATTGCAAAATAAATGTGAAAATGATAAAGAGCAATGCATAATAGGGGGATGCATATAAAATATGATATGAAAAGGATAAACAATAAAAACTTATCACTAGATTTACAAAATAGCATCGTTCGAATTTGACTGTTTGCCACTCAGTGTCCAGTAGTCGATAGTTCCAAAAGAGCTGATACGTTGCTTTGACAACGTATCGGAGTAGCATTGTACCCGGCACCCCTGATTGATAGTCATTGGGGCAAACCAATGAACTAACCTTGCACTAATGCAACAGGACTAGAAAGAAAGTTCTAATTAACTCCAAGAGAAGTTTTCTTCACTAGTTCAAAAATTACCTTTGCCATCACCTCGATCTGACGTCTAATACGAAGCAGACTTAGGTATTTAATCGTTCTTATTAACCGTATGTGTTGTTTCTAGCTCTTTAGTTTCAGTAGTTTCCTTTTTTTCTCTTTTATCTATGTTAATCCCCTTGGGGTAGACATGGACTTTTGCTCCCCAGGGGTATTCGTCACTGTAGTATTGTAAAGTAATTCTTGTAAGTACTGTAGACTGTAAATATGTTTGGTAGTATTTTATTGGAATAAAAAAAAAGACAGTTCTAAAGACTGAATTTGAGCAAAGCATAGAAGCTGGTAGGATCATTTATCAATGCTATTCATGTCTAGATAATGATTAACAAAAAAGGAATAAGAATCTCACTACCTCCAACAATCTGCCTCTGTAAATAGTTATAAGAGCAGTAGGTCTGGATGAATCCTTGAAGATGCCCAATGATTCTTTATCATCTTCAACCCATTGCCGAAAAATTTGAACCCTCTGAGAAGATAATACAGAAATAGGCAGGCAGGTCATAGCAAAGTAAACAGCACGATTTATGTAATAAACTACAAGCTGCAACATCGAATCATGGGTATGTAAGATGAATTAAGTGTAATATTATCACAGTTGATTACACTAGTGACAACCCCATTGACTTCTATTCTGTCACGTAGTACATGAATCAGTATGATCAATTTCTTGTAGCCTCCCTAATGCTAAAAAGACGAAGCAAAAAAGGAGCAGAGCATACACATTCTTACCACATGGTGAGGTATAACATGAGGTACTTTCTTTAGGATGACCAAGGCTCTTCTCTTGTTTGAATCAAGATCTGCCAGGAAGTGACGTGTCTTTATCTCCCTAAGAAAAGCTTGGAGCAATTAGGCCGATGCCAAATATCGTGTCAAGCTCAACCCTGAATAATGTATTCCCTCAAATAAACAAGTGTCAGCAAGCATTAACAGACTTTCATTTGGGGTGGGAAATGCTATATAAGTGCCATATATAAAACGTAGGTTTTCAAATGGAATGCTGTAAACTTATCTCGTACGCAAGTCTACGTATTGATTGACATTTATTAATCACCTGATCCATCGAGCCCATAACAGAATGGTAGATTTCAGTGGATTAGTCAGTTAACGAAATATGATGAGCAATGAAAACTGATCTATGCCCCCTCAAAAGAACGATTCCCAGTAAGATTAGTGGTTTCATTTCTTTGTTATTTTAATTTTGCTTCATTGTATGTAATTAGGTTTATATTTGTAAGTACGCTGAAGAGATATCGTTACAAATTAATTAATTAAAAAAAAGAACACCATCGGTTGGTTCTTGATACTCCGGGTTCTTATTCGACCATTTAAAAATGTTCCTACACTCTAAATTTCCTCTGGACACAGTCAAAAAAAAAACAACATGCAGTAAGTACTAAAAAAAAAATTCAACACGATCAGATGCTGAAAAGGTCACCGAGAAACTATACGCTTGAAAAGTGTCAATGAAAAAGTTGACTCACTTTATAATCCAATGGCCAGCAGGAGCGAATGACCTTCTACAGTCACGATCATAAAGCAACATCAACAACATCAAAGCCGAACTTAAAAAATGTGAATCCTTCTTAGAGTTCTCTAATGCAGCAGATTTATCTTTTGCTTTCGCACCCTCTAAAGCAAAAACATAAATGATCAAGGTAGTATAGAAAACCAGGGTGAAATTAAAGAGTAATGGTAGCTCAGTCTACTGTAAAGAAGCGTATGCTGTAAATGCATAGCTGCAAGAAGAAAATGAGTTTCCTTGCACAAAACTGTGTAAAGGCAGTCTACTCTGGAACAGCTTCTGTGATGAAGTGAAAACTGCACAGAGCTCATCTTTTTTCTTATATGCACCTAGTTAATACAAACACTGATACCAAAAAACAATATCACTTGGTGCAATATCAATATCATACCCAGTGGCCATTACAGAGAAGGTGCAATTCACATTAGGAGCGAATTTGCGCAATCACAAGACAATACCATATTCAAATAAAAAATCAAATCCTGGAATGGCACTCATTACACGTGCAACTTCTGCAGAAAGTATATATTTGCAAACTTATTTTATTTTACCTCACTTTTTTCTAAGTAAAATAAGTTGTGGATTTGATTTTAGTGTTCTGGTATGGTGGTTTTAGTATGTTTATATAACTATTTCATTCCATACCAACAGTAAATAAATTTATATGATATGATAAAAATGGCCGTTTCTGAACTGCTTTGTCAGACCACACCAATTGTGAAGCTATCAGTAGCATCATAATAACAATATATTATATACAACAGAGCATGAAGAATAATAAAAAGCTGAAAATTACTAGAAAATAATTAAACATTGCGAGTATTCAGCAACACTTGTTGAAATAAGACTCTAAAGTACTTCACATGACTATTACGTCATCTTAATCATGACTGGTCATGTGACGTGTTCTACAGCCTTATTATCTACTTCAATTCAGATGCGTCTCATAATTTCAAATACAAGTTTCTTATAAGAGACATAGCTCAAGGTCTAGTAGTAAAAGTTTCTTAATTTTTGGCCATAATTCAGTTCTAAACATTTTTTAAAAGTTTCTTAATTTTGCAAAGTAAGTTGCTGTGAACGCGTACGTGGAACGTGAACATAGCAAACTATTTGTCTTATGACAACCAAATTGCGTCAGTACGAGTTAAATTCTAAAGCAATGTCATATTTAAACTGTTTTGGTGCAGCTTTACGTTGAAACAAATAAAGATTTCAGAAGGCTATTTGTCTAAAGTTTCTTAGCTTTTCCATGTAACAATTCTTGGCATTTATTTATTTATTCTTGGTACATTAGTGTTTTCGCTGCTTGGTTATTTTCTTATATAAGCATTTATGTTTATTTCCCATTTATGGTCTCCTCGTTAGTTTACTTTTCCTGATTTCCCACTTGTTTTTCCCACTTGTCCTTTTCCCCAATTTTATCTATAAAACTTCCTATTGCCACTTTTATATTAGCTGAGGATGAGACATGATGTCTCGAAACGTCTGTATTTTTGTCATTTTGGTTGTGTCTTAACATCGGTTATGTCTATATAACATCGGCTACGTCCTAATATTATGGTATGTCGAACTAATGGAATGTTGAATTAAATAAAGAGGAAAGAAACTCTCTCTGACATGTTTCTCGTTGTGGCTCTTCTCTTGAAATCTTTCCATGTAGTTCTAGAAGTTTCTAAAATTTCAGGCTGTCTTGTACTAGGTTGCTTATAAAGTGGTTTCTTATAAAAAAATACGCGTAAAATGATGCCTGTGAATTTACACGCAATTTTGAAAGAAGAATCATTAGCCATAAAGAGAAGCCACTCATCGAAGAAAGATAACTATCATTTAAACATGTTTTAACTTTTTTCCTGAAAAAAGGGAGTTTTGTGAAGATCATACAAAACTTAACCCTCCACCTATGATCCAACTGTCACCTATGACCCAACTAACTGTCACCTATGACCCAATTAACTATCACCTATGACCCAACTAACTGTCACCTATGACCCAACTAACTGTCACCTATGACATGAAACCTTGCGGCTTCTAACACATACACTATATACTGACACCGAATCCTTACCTTCAGATTCTCTTGCCCAAATAATTTTGAAAACTAACGAATTCAAGAAAGCTGACATTCTTATCGATTCATCGATTGTGAAGGGCTTTTGAAGTTCATAAAACTCAGCGTCATCAAGGATTGGTAACAACTGAGAACAACAGTCGCAAAACAGAGTCAATAAGGCATTCAGCGCATCTGGTAAAGTGTCACTACCACCAGTTACGTAGCTCAAAATGGCTTTAAGGCCACCATCTGGTCCAAGTGTGTATAGAAACTTCCAAAGGCGTACGATTATCTGTTCATTAAGACTTAGAGCTAGAAATAGAATATGAGAAAATTACAATACACAGGTGATACGCAGATGATACGCAGATAATACACAGATGGTACGCAGATGATGCGCAGATGTGGCATAAGATGTCAGATTCCAGCTTTGGAATACTTTTTGAAAAGGTGCAATATTAGTTGTCAAAAATGATTTTAATGCTGGAAAGCATTCAAGCTAAAAACACGTGCTTTAGTTTCATGTAAACGGCGAAGAAACTAAATCATAGCAAGCCTCTGCATAAAGGAGCATTTATTTACACTATCACTCACAACGAAAAATGCTGAGGTTTCATCAAGTAGAGAGACCTGAGCAACAACGATGGTAATTATACGATGTCGTTTGAAGTACTATTATACATGTCAAAATCTCTACAACTAAAACGAAAATACTTATTTCTAGCTTGCCCCACATATACAAACCTGCAAAAATATCCATCTTCAATTGGGTCAACGTAGCTGCAAGAACTTGATACATTTCACACGTTTGACAAACGTCCAAAACAACAGGGTCTTTCAAGTCTCTATACGTTGACTTTTGAGTTGAACGAGCTGACCTTCCAAATGCTCTTTTAAACAGCCCTGTAAAAATACAAAAGTTGCAGAAGGTGTTATCATGCTAAAACTTTCATGACAGGTCTACTTTATTACTATCTGCGGATGTTTTAAGGCAAATGGTAACTGACGCAGTGACATTGGCACTGGCAAAAGATGATTCTGGACGCTCTCGCGGGTTACAAAGTAGTATGATTTTTGACGATGTCACAAATTTGATGCGTTCCCCTTCATTTACTATCATTTGTGACCGTGCATCTACCAACATTCCTGTCAATAGAAGGCCTTCTAGATTACATCTAGAAACAATTTTGGGACAGAAAGACCAATGAAAACTGGTAGCACGTTTAGCGATGATACCTTGAATAACTCAGGAATTAAAAATTCATTCTGCACCAAATGTAATGTTTGAACCTTTCATTCTGCCGCGGAAACTAGATATCCCGCTATCCTACATATTGCCAGAAATCATCTTAAATTTTTAAACATAATATCCTATTGTCATATATAATCAATTTTATACCTCTATCAGCTGCTTTTCGTTGTTGAGTTGTATTGGCTGACTGACTAGCTGTTTCGTCCTCATCTAAGCTTGGCAACTGTGCAAAAAGAATGTCGACCATTTGCCTTTTCCATAAGAGTTGCAGCTGAAGCGTCACATGAGTCATTGTATCTGATATCCAGCTAAAGCGAAAAGAAACAACCATTCGCCATATAGAAACATGCGAATATAACTTTGCGTTATTTGCGACGTTGGCTTAGATTAGCTTCATTATATCCTACTGTACCATAGCTATGTTTAGCGCCAACGTTAAATAAAGTGATTATTATCATTATTGCATTAACCGAAGGTTACCATTAACCAGTTTTTTTACTCGATTTTACCTCCGTTTCTCCCAATTCCTTGGGGCTTGGAGGGTGCCTCTGAGAGGACTTTAGTTCTGGCGCGAGCATTTAGGAACGGATGCCCTTCCTGACGTCACCAATGGCATGCGGTGGGCCTCGAACCCAGGATCATGTTGTTCTTAGTCGAGTGCATTACTGCTAGGCCACGGCTGCTCTAAGGTTACCATTAACCAGTCTTTTGTTCATAGTCTTGATGTCGTAGGATAGAGCTGCAATAAGCTTAACAGCTAAAACAAGATAGTTGCAATTTTCACGCATGGTGCGATCTTTAGAAAACACGTTGTCTGTTAATCGCACCAAACGTGAAACTCACATCATCTATTTCTAGCTATTAAGCTCAAATTTGATTTTTACTATAAGCGAAAAAGGGGAGGATCCAGAGCTGGGCTTTGGGGTGTCATCTGATTCATTTTATCATCTTTTTCATGTGGGAAGTTTCTTCACGAAATTGTGTATTATAGGTAATATTACCATTTAAATAGATTGCCAAAAGAAGAGACAACAATTGCCAGACCATTCAAAACGTCTACATTCGTAGTGTTTTACATTTTTAAAATCTAGGCTCTTGGCTGGAAGCTGGTAATTGAGTTAGAAAACTTACTTACTCAAACTATAGGCTTACCTGGTATCTTCTGTCTGCATGAACCAGCCAAGGATGGGGTGCCATTTTGTTAAGTTCGATTGCTTCTTTACAACGTAAGATTGGCAATGCTGTAAAATCCTAAGCACAATTTCCTAGAAATAGCACAGCAACTTACTAGGAGCATACACATACCAGATATAAAAACAGAGCTACCGTAGGGATTCAAATCAGAAATAAGCGTAAACTGAAAATTCTTACAGTAACTCACAACAAAATCAGCCCTGACTTCTGAAAACGACTTTGATTCAATTTCCGCATATGCAAGATCTACCAAATTACCTGTCACAGATAAAAAAATAGTAGTGAAGCCATGTATGAGCTTTTGCACTATTCATGAAGGAATGAATTAATTACTGAATCTTAGATGCTATTCCCATGAAAAGTTATGTTGAAAATGAATGATATGAACAAATGAACGGGTAGATTTGTTTACTCCAGTTTGCAGTTTGCAATAAAGCATGAGTTAAAAAAAGTAAAGTAAAGTTGAAAATATTTTGAAATAGTTTATAACTTGGAGTAACATCTTGTCCCTTACCTGGACACCAACACACACAGACACAGACACACAGACATACAGACACACAGACATACAGACACAGACACACAGATACAGACACACAGACACAGACACACAGAGACAGACATACAGACACAGACACACACGCGCGCACACACACACACACACACACACACACGCACGCAATAGAGGGGAAGAAAATAGCATGTTATGCTATTAATTACATCTATATAATATTATCTATTAAGAGATACTCACCAAGCAAGCATAGAGATCGATTTCCTTCTAAGGAATTGAATATAATCCTCAAATCTTGCTTGTTGGCCAATATTTCCAATAACTTATAAAGCACTCTATTATCAATAAATGTTTTGAAGCTCTGCAAACAAGAAACAGACATGATGATTGTGTCAATCTGATGAATGGACAGAAACGCTGTATCAAATAAGGGGTGGTACTGGAGGAAGCAAAGGGGCTATAGCCATATTGTGCAAACATGCTAGCCCCCTATCAGAACATTATGAACTCATTTCTTGGAAGTACAACAGAGTCTCTATAAGATGGATTTCCCTGACAATAAATAAATAAATATTTAGGCACGATGCCCTATCCTACTTTGTTGGGTATGTTGTCTTTCTAGTCATGCAATTGATAGTACATGATGAAATTTTACTATACTTCTCTGCTAAGTTTTAAACCAGATTTCAGAAGTTTGTAAAGGACATTGGAATTACTTTGAAGATTGAATATGCGCAAAAGACAGCTCTATTAGGGACAGCCCGGATTTTAAGATTGGTACTTAATTGTTAAGTAAATGCAGTAAGGGAGAAGGTAATGTGATTCCTTTGATGACAGGCAGTTGTCTGAAATCACATTTCAAATTCCAAAGCATTTAATATCTTGCTTTGAGATGCATATTTAGCAGACATAATAATAACAGAACATGCAAAAAAAATACCAAATTGGAAGGCGCCAGGACCAGATGGGGTTCAAGGATACTGGATAAAGAAGTTGACAGCACTGCATGAAAGAATTGCTGTTCAAATGACTGAAATTATAAGTGGCAGAGCTCCTATCCCTCTGTGGATGACAACTGGTAGAACAGTGCTGTGTCAGAAAGACCCACGAAATGGAAATGCAGTTGACAACCACAGACCTATAACTTGCCTACCAATCATGTGGAAGCTAATGACAGGGATAATTGCTGACAATCTATACAAGATGCTTGAAGAAAGTGATATTCTACCCATGGAACAGAAAGAGTGTAGAAGAAAGAGTAGAGGAACAAAAGACCAACTTTTGATTGACAAAATGATCCTTAACGATTGCAGAATGCGACATAAGAACCTAGCCATGGCATGGGTAGATTACAAGAAAGCCTATGACATGGTACCCCATTCCTGGATAATTGAATGTTTGAAAATGGCATGTGTGCCACAGAATATAACAACGTTCCTTCAACAATCAATGAGAAGCTGGAACACGGAGCTGACTTCATGTAGAACATCCCTTGGAATAGTCAAGATTAGGAGAGGAATCTTTCAAGGTGACGGGCTCTCTCCATTGATCTTTGTCATCTGTATGATACCTCTATCAAAAGTATTACGTAAGGCTAATGCTGGATATAGCTTGGGTGATGTGAAAATCAATCATCTTTTATTCATGGATGATCTTAAGATGTTTGCCAAGAATAAGAAGGAAATTGATAGTCTAGTGTCCACAGTGCAATTGGTAAGTCAAGACATTGGAATGAAATTTGGTGTACAGAAGTGTGGTGTTACTGTCATGAAACGTGGGAAATTAGTTACAAGCGAAGGCATAGTATTAGCAAATGGAGAA